>JAPFFP010042180.1:0-60976 GCA_026153255.1 Solanum medicagineum | reverse complement strand
TGTATGTATGTAAATATAGGAGGAGGAATTTATAAATATAATCTATTGTTTCACCCATTCACTCCTCAAGAAGATAATCACTATACAAATAAACATAGTTCACCTTTCAAGAATAAATGTCTATACTTAAGAGAGAGTATAATGATACATTTATATGGTCAAAACAACATTTAGAGGGCATTAATATTATCCTATTAATCATCCATTCAAGACTAATTAATAATATATTAAGATGATGAAAAATTAATATTAGATAAAAATACTAAAATTATTTTTTTTCAACAATTAAGACTTTTCATAGTTTAAATGTGCATTTAATAAAGTGTTCCAATTTTAGGAGAGATTTTATATATTAAACCCTTCCCGAGACTTGCCCATCGGTCATAACTTGTAGGCAATTGAGCCACTTATGCATACAAGATAGAATATCCCATGTATGGACGACTGTCTTCTATCAGCAACTCAATTCTAGTGGAAAATTGACTCGAGTAGGCGCACAGTGTAAGGCGTTGTATGTTATTTCTTGGGTTATAAAGCAAACAATATTTGTATTCAAAATATTTTTGAAAAAATAACAAAATCAGAAGAAAGAGGTGACAGAATTTGAATCTAGTCAACTAAATCCACTGTGTCCTTAAGAAATTTATTCTTTCAAATACCAAGGCTATGGACTATATTCTCTCACGATAAAATGATTTACTTTAGCCAAATAGTGGTACCTCAAATTGGTCGACTCTCGAACTCATTCAACGGAAGTAAATGATACTTGACTTCAAAACAAAATGCAGTGATATTAAAAAATATAACATTAATTTTGACCGACGTTACAATGGCGATAGTCAATATACAATTGTAAAACGTTTTTCTATTCCAAAGATAGTAATGTTGTAAAGGAACCACACATTCTTGACCCATTCCAGGGAGCAACAGTGTTTTCCAAGATTGATTTGAGGTTTGGGTATCATCAGTTGGATATTAGGGCTTTTGGATATCCCTAAGATAGCTTTTTGAAAGAGATACAATCACTATGAATTTCATGTGATTTCATTTGGGCTGACCAATGCACCTGCAGTGTTCCTGGAGTTGATGAATAGGGTGTTCTAGCCATACTCAGACTCTTTCATGATTGTGTTCATTGATGATATCTTAGTTTATTCCAATACTAAGGTTGACCATGATAGGCATTTAAGATCATACTTTAGAGGCTTCAGAAGGAGAGACTCTATGCTAAGTTCTCTAAATACAAATTTTAGCTCTGCTCGGTAAACTTTTGGGGGAATATGATGTCCAAGGAGAATATCATGGTTGATCCAACCTAGATTTAGGTCGCTCAAGGGTGAACTAGACCTATCTCAGCTATAGAGATTCACAGTTTTGTAGGTTTAGCTGGATACTACTATCATTCTATTCAGGGCTTCTCCACTATAGCACCCCTATTGACTGGACTCATCTAGAAGAATGTAGAATTTCATTAGTTGGATAAGTGTAAGGAGAGCTTTCAAAAGCTCAAGATATTGTTGACTACCGCTCCTCTCTTGACTTTGACTAAGAAGAATGTTGATTTCATCTTGTATTATGATGCGCTGGGGGTTGGACCAGAAGGTGTTTTGATGCTGAAAGGGAATTGATTGCCTATGCCTCTAGGCAGCTGAAGACACATGAGAAGAATTACCCCACCCATGGCCTAGAGTTGGCAGTGATTGTCTTTGTTTTGAAGCTGGGGCGGCATTATTTTTATAGGGTCTAGATATTCACTAATCATCGCAGTTTACAATATATTTTAAGCCAGAAACACTTAAATTTGAGACAGAGGAGGTGGATTGAGTTTCTAAAGGGTGATGATTTGACCATTCTATACTATTCGGGAAAGGCCAATGTTGTGGTTGATGCATTGAATAGAAAGGCCTCTTGTATGGGAAGTCTTGCTGCTATTTGAGTTGAGAAGCCACCCTTGGCTAGAGATGTTCAAAGATTGGACAACAGGAGGTAAGACTACAACTTATTGACGAAGGCGGTGTTCTTGCTTTCATAGAGGCCTACTTTCTTTTGATTGATTAGATCGGTAAGCAACAGTTTGAGGATGAGACGTTATGTCTCATTCGAGACAAGGTGACTAGGGGTGAGGATAAGGAATTCATGCTTGATTCTGATGGTGTTTTGAGGATTGTGGGCTAGATTGGTATACCCACGGTGGGTGATTTGACTAGATTGATACTTGAGGAGTCCCATTGTACTAGATATTCCATCCAACTAGGGGAAGTAAATATGTATAATAACTTGAGTAAGAACTATTGGTAATGTGGCATGAAGAAGGACATCACCAAGTTTGTGTCCAAGACTTTGACGTGCAAGCAAGTTAAGTGTGAGCACTAGAGACCATCTGCAGGCTGAAGATGTGGTTTGTTAGATGCCCATCTGGTGTAAAATTAGATCCAACTCTTGGACATTCTAGACTTATCTGAGTTAAAGAAATGTTGGAGGCGTTACAACTTCCATCATAACAAATACTTTTTGTAAGAGCACAAGTATTAAGAAAAAGAGGAAGTACTAAAAGAATAGTGTGAAACACAACTGTGACCAAATGTCATAATTCAAAACTTAATCACAAAGGATTATTGATAAATTTCTTATTTTGGTACTTGTGAAGTATCTAACTAAGACAAAAAAATTGAAACAATAATGTAATTTTAGTGATTTATATACACATTAAAATTTATTTAAGCAGTGAACTATTTTTTTTCACAAATAAGTTCTGAAACCAATTTGGATATTATATATGATTACCAGATAGAGCATTGCTAGGACCTTTCGCTAGTATAAGAGGATCAGGAAGGACGCATCTCTGGTGTACCAATTATCGTGCCCTCGGTATACATTGGGTAGCCAAGTGCGGAGTGGAAAACTGTTGAAAGTATCTATGTAGTAAGTCCACCCCAAGATGAATGCTCCTGAGGAGGAACTAGATTTAATAAACTATTTGCAACAATTACATTTTTGGCAAGGTATAATCAAAGGTTCTATGCACGCTCAAAGGCGCAAAACATTTATTTTGAAACGATTTCAAGCAAAATCAACCTGAAAGTGGACAGCTAATGCATTTCACTTCAATCAATAACACTTTTTGTAAGAGCACAAGTATTTTGAAAAAGAGGAAGTAGTGCTAAAATTATTGTGTGACACGTTACTGTGACTAAATGTTATAATTCAAAACTTAAATCACAAAAGATAATAGTGCGTATGGTATCGAATTTATTGGTAAATCATTTATTTTGGTACCCATGAAATATGTAACTAAGACAAATAAATTGAAACAATAATGTAATTTTAGTGATTTATATACGTATTAAAGTTTATTTAAGTAGTCAACTAATTCTTTTACAATTTCACAAATAGGAAGTTTCAAATCCAATTTGGATATCAGATATACCACAAAATTCCCCACCCAAATTGAATGACAAAATGATAGAAAGTGAGATATATAGATCGGGTATATATCTATCCATATTGAACTATAGATTTCAAAATGACAAAATCATTTTTTATTGGACAAAAAAAGGGTCTCCTCTAGAAGATAATCAAGAAAATCAAAGAGGAGAAAACATGTTTTTCTATAGAGCATTGAGAGGACTTTTTTCTAGTATGAGAGGATTGGGAAGGACCCACCTCTGGTGTACTAGTTATCGTGCCAACAATAAATACTGGATAGCCAAATGTGGAGAAAATAAATTCTGAAACCATCTAAGTAGTAAGCCCGCCACAAGATGAGTTCTCTTGAGGAGGAACTAGCTTTGATAAACTATTTGCAATAATTAGATTTTTGGCGAAGTATAGTTAAAGGATCTATGCATGCTAAAAGACACAAAACATTTATTTTGAAACTATTTGAAGCAAATGTAACCTAAGAGAGGACACCTGATATGTTCCACTTGCTGAGTGGACAGCTAATGCGTTCCACTCAAAATTTGCACCTAGGTCATATTGAACAACCGTATTAGCAAACTAAAAAATGATCAGTAAATAATTATATCAGCCAGAAACTTTCTAGAACAAACTCAGCTCCTTAAACAGAGTAAAGTTACCCTCAAGATCATTTATCTACAGCTTCTTGGGGAGATAGATTGAGTTCCTTGGAAAGGTTTGATATTTGCAAATGCAGCAAGACCTAAGGCTAGATTCACACTATGGTTACAATTGCAAGACAAACTCCTGACTGCTGATAGATTAACTACATGGCGCATAGTGGTTGATCATAAGTGTAAACTCTATCAAAGAAATTTGGAGTCTAGAGATCATCTATATGTATCATGCTTGTTCACTAAAGCTTATTTCAGAAACTACTCAACTGGATGAACCTTACATCTTATCGAGCTACTACTTGGGAGCAACATTTAGAGTGGATTATCTAGAACACAAAAGGCAAAAAACAGAATGCTCAAATCCTAAAATTAGAATATATTGAATATATGCATGCAGTGTAGATGGAGAGAAATAAGAGAATATTTGAAGACAAACAAAATCAACGAATATAAATTGCAAAAGAGATAGCATTTATGAGTAATATGAGAGCCCCAATAGCCTTTAGAGCTCAGATATAACAATAGATGTTTTAATATAAAGACTTGTAGAGGAGTAATGTACTATAATTAGTTTTTTCTTTTCAAAAGGGATAACAATCAGTGTGTGATTTTTTATGGATTTGAAATGGAGCTCTTTAGTGATTAATAAAGTTTTAATTACCAAAGAAAATAATTAAGTTTGTTTTATACTTCTAAAATGACAAATATTTTTAGTAAGAGAGACAAGTGTCTTGAAAAAGAGGAAGTAATTCTACAAGAATGGTGTTGAAAACTATTGTGACCAAAATGTCATAATTCAAAACTTTGTGTTTGTTATGAAGGAAAACATTTTCCCATTTTATCTTTTTTTTCCCCCATTACTTCCATTGTCGTGCCTCGTGGCATGGCAACAACTGTATTATTGAAATGGTTTGTCGGCTTAAATGCGTTGAAAAATATTTTCCAAATCAACTTATTTTTCTCAAATTTGAGAAAAATGACTTTCTCCAAAAATCAGAGAAGACATTTTTCAAAATCCTCCTTCAACCTCAAATTATAATTTACTTTTTCTGACCCTCACTCCATACCTTGGCCCACCCACCCTCTTACAAAAATTTAAATTATTACATATTCTAACTCAGTCTTGAAGAAGGGAGATCGTAGCCTTCATGAATGTCAAACACATGTGCTCCAACTCAGTCCACAAGATTTTTACCCTTCCAAGCGGCCTCAGAGTGCTGCCAAGCTGTCAAGAATAGAATAACAACGTCAATATAGTCGTTTCGACATTAACATAATAGGAAATGAACTTAAACCAATTTCAGGGCTTAAAAATTGGGAAAGGTAGGAAGTCCAATACTCTGAAATAACTCTCGTATAATGGTTTTTATAACTACCCAGGGTCCAAAATAATACAATACAATAAATAGTAAATGTGACATTTCTTATCGGAAAATAAAGGTAGGGCAACAACTATTCCATCAATTTACCTCAAAATGCAGCAAAATCTGGAGAATCCGATAATGCCACAACATTCACCTAGGAAAGATCTTTAATTTAGATGAAAAATTCACTGAATTCCAATTTCGAAGGATGAAGATTTCAATATCTGTAACTAGTAAAGTTGCTGCTATATGACCAGGAGGGTTCAACCCTTGGAAATATCCTCTGGCAGAAATGCAAGGTAAACTTGCATACAATAGACCCTTGTGGTCGAGCCCTTCCCTGGACCCTGCGCATAGCGGGAGCTTTAGTGCACCAGGCTTGCCCTTTTTGAAGATTTTTGATAAAAAGTTACTTACAACAATCCCAAAAATAGTGATAGTTACCTTGAATGATGTGCCATCCATAATTTCTACACCTCCACGACGTTCCTCATGCAATTTCACACAGTTTGGCCTTTTGAATCACTGAAATCAGATTAAAAAATGATCAATTTATCGTTGGAGAAAGTTTTGGACTTCTTCATGAATTTGATCTGGAAAATTTCCTCAATTGTATAATATGCCATGCCATGCCATTGGCATGTGGCGCCATGTCAGCATCACACACAAGATTTCAGAAACTATCCAAACCTTGATTTTGATGCATGCTATAGACTTATCTAGAGTCGAGAAAACAAAAATCATATATGGAATCTAATTGAAAATGACATTCCAAACTCAACAGTATAGTCGAAATTACCATCAAAGGTCATTACGATCAAATATGAGTCACACTTCCTAATACCAAGCTTTATTGAGGGGTCAAAACGCATCCAGAAGCCCTAGGTACTAAATGAAAGGTCGTCCTAGACCAAACTCAACATTCCAGAGTTGACCACATTGTCAGGGTTTTCACTTGGGCATGTTTACTAAGAATGTTGACCAAAGTCAATTATTGACCTATTCTAAAGGCTAAAATGCAAAATTCGGTATCAACTAAACCCAATAGGTACTCAAACAGACCATGCATCTAGCCTAATTAGGTCATTCCAGAATAGCTAGAACTATCAAAATTTCGTCCTAAGGCCGTTTACTCAGACTTTACTGGTAAACTCATTTTTTAACTTTAAATAGGCCTTTAACACCGAAAGCTACATATCTTTCAAACGAACGACCAGGTAACCGAACTATCACTACCAGAAAGTCACAAATGGGTATAGGAACACTCTAGCTAGTGCAAAATACACTGTTACACTGAAATGACATGGAGGGTCATTATAGGGTTGTATTTGTATCACTTTTTAAGGAAGATGTATCAGCTTTAAATCTTGAAGGTAAGAAAAACTTCTAGATTTAGGATGAATTTGAAAGAATCGACTACACTGGCACACTTATATAGAACAAAACATAACAAAAGAAACGTGATTTAGACTAGCCTTTTTGTGTGATAGAGAAATGAGAAAATAAAGGGAAATCAAATAAATTATGAGTTTATTTGCTTTCCCTTTGTTTTCTCATTTCTCTGTCTTGCAAAAAGGCCCGTAGTGTTTTTGCTCTCCCTTTTATTTCTCATTTCTCTCTCACACAAAAAGGCTCATCTAAGTCACGTTTCTTTTGTGCTATTTCATTCAATGTAAGTGTCTCTATATAGTCAATTCTTTCAAACTCATCCAAAATCAAAATTTTTTTCTTAACTTCATGATTAAAAGTTGATACATCTTCATTAAAAAGTGATACATATACACCCCTGCAATGACCCTCCATGTTATTTCAGTGTACTTTGTATTTTGCATCAGTTAGAGCATTCTTATAGCAACCCATTTGTGACATGTTGGCACTGATAGTTCTGTTGCCTGGTCAATCGATTGGAAGATATGCAACTTTCAATGCTAAAGGACGATTTAAAGTTAAAAAATGAGTTTACCAGTAAAGTCTGAGTAAACAGCCTTGGAATGAAATTATGGTAGTTCTCTGAAATGACATAATTAGGCTAGAAGCATGATTGTTTTGAGTACCAAGACTTTTGGTGTTAGTTTATATCGAAATTTGCGTTTTAGCCTTTAGAATAGGCAAATAGTAGACTTTGGTCAACATTCTTAGTAAACATGCCTAGAGGAAAATCTTGACAACACGGTCAACTCTGGAACGTTGAGTTTGGCCTAGAACGACCTTTCATTTAGTACCCACAACTTCAAGATGCGTTTTGGCCCCTCGATAAAATTTGGTATTAGGAAGTGGGACTCATATTTTATCGTAACGACCTTTGATGGGAATTTCGACTACACTGTTGAGATCAAATGTCATTTTTAGTCAAATTTCATATAGAGTTTGTGTTTTTCGACCCTTGATGAGTCCGCAGCATCGAAATCAAGGATTTAATAGTTGCTGAAATCTAGTGTGTGATACTGATGTGGAAGGATGATATGGTGCCATGTGCCAACAGTGTGCCATAGTATACAATTGAGAAAAATTTCAAGATTTAATTCATTAAGAAGTGCAAAACTTTCTCCAATGATAAATCGATCATTTTTGTCCAATTTTAGTGATTCAAAAGCCAAACTATGTGGAATTGCAGGAGGAACATCGTGGAGGTGTCAAAAATTGTGGGTGGCACATTATTCGAGGTGATTATCACTATTCTTAGGATTGATACAGTAAATTTTTATCAGAAACTTCAAATATTGATATCTTCACCATTTGAAAGGAATTCAGTGGAATTTTAGTCTAAATTGAGGAGCTTTCCAAGATGAACATCATGGTGTTATCGGATTCTTCAGATTTACAACATTTTGAGGTAAATTGATGAATAGTTGTTGTTGCCACGACCCAATCCCGGTCGTGATGGTGTCAGTCAGATCCCACTAATAGGAAAGCCAATAACCCAACCTTAGGGTACCTGTCCTAGCTCTCTAGTCATAACTATAACCGATAAAACAAGACAAATAACCGAAACCTACCCAGAACCTAGAAGTCTACTTGAAAGAGTTACAATAAACACAAGCACATCCCATACATATAAATATATATCAACAACCATAATAATACATATGACATTAATTTACAAGGCCAACATCTGAAAATAAGAGACGACTATGAAAAGGAAGGAGACTGCGAAGTACCTAGAGCAACCGGTGCTTACTAAAAACGAGTGTCTTAAGCACTCCCGATTCCCCAAAAATCAGTGCTTGCGGCTAGAACCTAGACCTGCTCCATGTGAAGATGCAAAAAGTAGCAGTGAGTACCAGAATAAGGCACCCAGTAGGTTCATCGGCTAACTGAGTGAAATAATTGACATAGAGAAGCTAAAATGTAGATAACTGCAGAAAATCCAATAAATCAACCCCAGAACAAGGAAAGAGCAACTTGAAAAATCCCCAAATCATCGTACTGTATGCTAGTGCATGGCCCTAGTATCTATGCTTCTACGCCACCGGGCCCCTATAAGCTCGGTACGTACAACTGCACACAATCTACTGACAGGACATCACTGAACCCAACATAATTACCACAGAGGCCAACTCTCAATCACATGATCAAGGGTCAAGCTGTACGTGGGTGTAAGGCCCTAATATCTATGATTAAATGCCACTTGAGCCCCCATAAGCCCAAAGTTACGCCCAAACACAATCAGAGTGTGTATAGGTGTATGGATCCATGGGTAATCAATCAGGCCTTCACCCCCAATAATCATATATCAACTAGGTCTTTGACCATGTGTTTAAATGTGACACCCGATTCAAATATAGGCATGGGTAATGGTAGGAAGTATTCCCTGTGGGAGAAAGAATTCCCCTAGCATAATCAATATTATCTTAACCTAAAATAACAATCAACAGGGCCTTACCCCCCAAAATGTAGTCAACAGGGTCCTAGACCCAAACCTTACCAGGCGCTCAGACCTTAGAATCAACATCCATCACTTGGTATCCTAGTTGTGGCCACTGAGACTTGAACTGCGAGGAGCGTCACCCAAGACTCAGACTCTCGTACGTGGCCACCAAATTTTGGAGCACGTGAAGCACTATCTAGGACTCGAGATATCAAAACATTCACTCACTTAACCAGTTTATCTCGATCTAGAACTCCAAAGTCATATCGCGGCTCATACAGAAGTCATCCGACTATCCCAATAATCATCACCTCCCTCTGATAATAACAGACACTCTAGCTCAGGGAAGAAGAATAGTGCCAAATGACTAATAGTAGTATACAAGGATGTATGTATCACTAATCCGTGTAAAATAAGGTCTTATAGGCCAAAGATGCTATAATCCATCCAACAGCAGGTAATGAGAGTAAAACATAACAACAGTAATGATATCATAAGTGACCACAATAGTCAGGCCCCACAGAATCATACTTATACCAGACTCAACTCACTGTACGATAAGTACTCAACAAATAGCCTCAAAACTTTCATATATTAGTAATATCTGGCAACATAACCCCCCCTCCCCGAACAAAAGTTAGGTCAGGATACATACCTACCCCACGACATCATCCCATATATGACCTTTATCAAGCTTCCTTGCAATCAATAGTTCTAGAAAGTATTAAAAATACAACAATTATTGCTACCAACATAAGGGTGCGATCCCACAACAACATATACTACGCATACAGAGAACAACCAGCACCTTTATATGCATTTTAGTTCAACATGCATTTAGTCTCACTCAATTTAACGTTTAGGAAAAACCTATCCTATCTGAAAGTTGATGTCTCGCGTTCGGAATCAATCCAGCCAAGATTTTCCCCTCTTGATTGCTTCTTGAAACTGCTCAGCTGTTAAAATATAATTCACAAAATTATGGCGTTCGTATTACTTGTAAAATCTTGATGAATGGGTGAAAATACGCTAATAGAGCCAAAAATGGGGGAAATATAGGGCCCATGCTTGAAATACGGAACAATACCCCAAAAATTATCCCCATGACAACTAAAGTCTAAAGCGAAAAATTTGGCCCAAAATGGACCTCAGAAGACCGAGAAATTGCCCAAAAACGGAATTAACATCTTTACTAGGAAAACATTTCTTTCAAAACTTTCTCTGTCAAAATTATGAATCGGCTAAATTCAGCAAAAACTAGCGTACCAGAGTGTTTCTCTCAAAACGTAGAACAATTTAGACCCAAATTTCAGTCAATTCCATCAAGAATCGGCTGAGATATCAAAGCAGAAAGCTTTCACAAATTCCGAGAACCTAATCAACTAAAACAGTGATTTTACCTCAAAATATGCGTTGAATTTAGAAATCGACTTCACGAAAGTGCTCCTTGCACCCGGTAGGTATGAGGAACTACCCCTACTGGAAGTACTTGGGCCTTGATGGCCATACTTAGAAGCCTAGAAAGATGCCTGGTAGGGTCAGTTGGTCAGACACTATTGACCTTTCGTCGAAGGCCTATCACTAGCCACATGGAACCCAATTGGGTGCCACTAAAATCTTCCTTACGTCTAGCCTGATTGTCGCTGCCCCCTTGGGCCTTATGACTAATCTGCTCCAAAACGCGAGCTTGATTAACATTATCTAGAAATGACCAACTTGATGTCACTAGTGTGTGTGTACCCATCTTCCACCGATGCCTCAATCCTCGCACAAAGTAATGAATTTTATCCTCCTCAATAGGCAAAATAGTTGTGGCATACCAAGAGAGCTCTTGGAACTTGATGTCCTATGACATAGTCATCTACCCCTGCTCAAGTTGCACAAACTAATCCCGGCGGCGATCCCGCAAACTCCTAGGCACAAATATAGTCATAAGAACCTTTGTGAACTCTACCTAAGTCACTGGTGCGTATCTGCAGAGCTCATATCTTGGCAAGTCCACCGCCACTATCTAGTGCTACCATCTAGTTGGTAGGCAGTAGACTCTACACCTTGAGACTTCAGCAATTGTACTGCTTGTAACCACTCCATACATGTTGTCAAGAACTCCTGTGCATCCTCTTTTATATCTCCTATGAACCTCGGTGGAGCCAATCTAAAAAAGTATTTAAGTAATTACTGATCCTTAAATGGTATAGCTCCCTCAAAGTGGCCAAAATCTTTGGAACAGCAGGCTCTGCTAGTGCCTGGATTGGAGGAGCTAGAGCTAGTGCCGCACCCTAGTGTATAGCTCCAATCATTGTTAAGAACTATCTAATAGATGTTGGGGCTCTAGTCTCTGCTCCATGGGCTCGAAGGGCTGCTCCCTATCCGAAATTGATGGTGCAACCCTACCCTGGCCCGAGGGCCGCCCTCTACGCATCATATCTATGAAAAATGGAGGAAGTCAGATTCCCAAAATTGAACAACCGTTGGCAAAAACATACAACAAGAATTAACAACAAATGAAGGTTCCTAAACATCCCGTAGCTTCATGAAGATAAGACACGGACGTCTTCGTTTCCATCCACAAGACACTACTAGACAATAACTCCGTACAATTAAGACCAGTGGACCTAGCTTTGATACCAACTTGTCACGACGTAGTCTCAATCATGATGGCGCCTGTCAGATCCCATCTACAGGCAAGCTAATTACCCAACCCCAGAATACCTGTTTTAGCTATCTAGTCATAACCATTACGATACAACAAGATAAATAATTGCAACCTACCCAAAACCTAGAAGTCAAATGTGCAAAGCTACAATAGACACAAGAACATATCCATACATATAAATATACATCAAGACACAGAGTGCTTCTACAAATACATGACACTACTGTACAAGGCCAACATTTGAAAACAAAAGATGGTTATCCAAAGGAAAGAGACTGTGAGATCTGGAGCTGCCAGTGCTCACCAAAAACAAGTTTCCTGAGTGTTACCGAATCACCAAAAATAAGTGCCCGTGGCTAGAACCTGGACCTACACCATGGGAAAATCCAAAAAGTAGGGGTGAGTACCAGAATAAGGCACCCAGTAGGTACCATCAACCATTTGGGTGAAATAATAGACATAAAGAAGATCAAAGGTAGATAACTGTAGCAAATCCAGTAAATCAATCCCAGACTAAGGAAAGAGAACCCTGGAAAATCCCTAAACCTCAACTAAACCGAATAATCACACTGCATTTAGGTGCAAAGCCCTAGTATCTACGCCTGTATGCCACTCGGGCCACCATAAACCTAGTAGGTACACTCACGCACAATCTATTGATAGGACATCACTAAACTCAACAAAATCACCACTAAGGCCAACTCTTAACATCACATGATGAAGGGTCAAGTTGTACGTCGGTGTAAGGCCCTAATATCTATGCCTAAATCGCCCCTAGCTCCCAAAAGCCCAGAAGGTACACCCATACATAATCAACGTGTGTATAGGTATATGGATCCACGAGTAATCAATCAGGCCTCCGCCCCCAATAATCATATGCCGATTAGGTCTTTGACCCTGTGTCAGCACGTGACACTCGATCTAGATATAGATATGCGTAACAGTGTGATGTATCCCCCATGGGAGAAAGAATCCCCCTGGCATAATCAATAGTGTTTCAACCCCAAACAACAATTAACAGAGCCTAGCTAGCAAAATATAGTCAGTGGGGTCCTTGATCCAAATCTTACAGGCGCTCAAACCTCTGAATCGTAATCCGTCACTCGGCATCCCAGTTGTGACCACCGGGACTCAGACCACAGGGAGCATCATCCAAGAATCGAATTCTCAGACATGGCCACCGAAGCTTAGTGCACGAGAGGTATCATCTAAAACTCAAGATATTGAGACAGTCACTCACTTAACCAGTCTATTCATATACAGAACTTCAAATTCATATCATGCCTTAGACAGAGGTCAAGTTACTCCCCCAATAATCATCACCTTCCTCCGACAACAACAAGAACACTGGCCTTAGGCGAGAAGAAATAGTGCGCAACCACTAACAACAATATAAAATGGCATATGTATTACTAATTTATGTAAAAACAGGTCTAATAGGCCAAAGATGATGCCATCAAGCCAACCGCAGGTAATGAGAGTAATACAGGACACTAATAGTGATATTATAAGTAAACACAATAGTCAAGCCCCATCGAATCATATTTGTACATGAATCAAGTCATAGTATGACAAGTATTCAATAGGCAACTTCACAACTATCATACCTTAGTAATATTTGGCAACGTGCCCCCCACAAACAAGAGTTAGGTCAGAATACATACCTTCCCCATGACATCAGCTCATATACGACCCTTATCATGCCTTTTTGTAGTCAATCATACACGAAAGTACCAAAACTACAACAATTAGAACTACCAGGGGTGTGATCCCACAACAACATATACTATTAATACAGAGCACAACCAACACCTTTATATAAATTCCAGTTCAACATGCATTTGGTCTCACTCAGTATAAGGTTTAGGAAAAGCCTAGCCTACCTTGCAGTCGACATCTCGCGTCCTGAGTCAATCCATCCATCATTTTCCTCTCTTGATCACTTGCCAATACTACTCAGTTGTTAAAATATAATTCACAAGATCAAAACGGTCGTATTGGCTAGAAAATCTTGAAGAACAGGTGAAATTAGGCCAATAGCGCATAAATTGGGAAAACAATAGGGCCTATGCTCGAAATCCCAAAAAATGATCCCCATGAAAACCAGAGTCAACAGCCAAAAATTCAGCCCAAAATGGACCCCAGAAGAACAAGAAATGGCCCAAAAACAAAGTTAAAATCTTTATAGGCAAAACATTTCTTTCAAAACTTTCTCAGTCTAAATTTACAAAAACAGGCTATACTATCCAGGATACCACAATGTTCCTCTTGAAATGTAGAACATTTTAGACCAAAATTTCACTCAATTTTATCATCAAAGTGCAATGTTTTCACAAATTCTGAGAACATAATCAACTAAATTAGTGATTTTACCTCGAAATATATGCTGATTCCAGACTCTGACTTCACCACGACATTCCTTGAAAGCATCTGAGTCAAGTAGGATTTTGAATAGTAAGAAATGGAGCTATATACCAATTTTTATGCTTGGCTAAAGTTTGGAATGAGGGCTGGTTCACGAAGTCTGAAGCCATATATATAGGCCACATACTCTTCTTCGCGAATGCGGACTAGGTTGCACGAACATGGAGCTTTATGGGGCCCCGTCTCCACGAATGTGGAGTTATGTCTAGCACACCTTTCGGCAAACGCGCTCCACCCTCCGCATTTTTGCTAGTGTTGCACCAGCTAAGTTAAAAACTTCCGCAGTGCATTCCCGGGGCGTCCGGTAAATCAACTTATTTTTCATGAAAATATTTTCCTCCATACCAAATACAACCTATGAGTAAAATATTGTTCCAATAGCACGAAGAGCTAATTTGGACAAATACTTTGACACTGGACTAGGACCTCCACCCTTTAACAGGCTCTAAACCCTTTTTTCAAACTGACCTCAACAATGGTACGAGATATTATCCTGATCTTGACCTCATCCCTGAAGTAAGACATGGTCCTAAGTTCGATTTGGCCAACCCCTAAATTTTGAGAAATGAAAACCAACCCCAACCATGACGCATGACCCGACTAGAAGCAATTAACCTTGACCTTAATCCTGAAGCAAGATAATAGATTCAACCCCCATACTCTTTTTTAAAATAAAATTAGATTTTATCCCTCCTTAGGAGCTCCCAGATTTGTTCATTCCTTGGTGACTCAAACTCAAAAACGAAGTGAGGGGTGCTTACCACCGAGCAACTCTCTGTTGTCCGACCCCCACACTGATTTTCCTAGTTGAAGGATGTTTAAATTTTTTTGGATGTTTATAACTGCCTGAGGTTACATATTCTCATACTCAAATTATTTGATATAATCAAAAGAGACCAAATTAAAATGAAATATGTTTTTTTCTAAATTAGGACATTTGGTTCTCAATTCCTACAGGACAACTAAAATTGAGGTCAAGTTCAATGACTCATTGCATACAACTCCATTCCATGAACAACAATCTTTGGTCATATTCCATGAACTTGTTCTTGGATAAGAGTAACTACACCTAAATAAAGCATTTCTTGAATTTTAGAAGAGTGGCACTTTGATCTTGGCAGAATAGTCAACTGAGAATCATTAAATGGAACATTAATTGGTAGTTACTGGTTTTGAACCATGAACTATACTCTAGCTGCATCTATGTATGCAGAATTTAAGCAAGGTGATCATAGACATTCAGTGGAATCGCCGAGATGCATGGATAGCCAAAGTAGTTCTCCCAATACTGAAATGTCATGGCTAAAGTAATCAATGTCGGAAACCATGAACCATCCATCTGGCAACAGTATTTCTGCGTACACCTCATTTGAAATATCAAATGAAACCACAGACTCATACAGTAAACCAAGCCAATGACATGCCTCATGTACAAATGCCGGAGAATCCATAGCAGAAAACCACATGGAGTGAATACTAGCAGGATGTTTATCAATGTCTTGAGGAACAACTTTTCAGCTCCAGAATTTCATTGCATGATTTTGTAGTCATTACTAGTTGAATCATATCCCAATCCACAAGTAAAATCTACTCTCAATGAAAAATTCTATATGAGGAAGTACTATTGATTCTCTTGTGCAGGGGTTCCATAAGAGCCAATCCATCATAATAATAATATATTCTGCAACTCTTTACTATACCACTACAAGGCCAATCAACTTGTTGTGCATCCTCAACCAGTTGAACTGGCGATAAAGAAGCTAATGTTAGAGAAGGATAATATTGGAAGGAAAGGTTGTCATTAAGAAGATGAATTTTTTGGAAATTTTGGTTATTCTTGGCATGATTGAGATGCTTCTTCACAAGGTAAGGTTTGGAGATAAATGTCATCCAAGTCGTTGAAACACATTTGGATCGAAAAGAGACTGCACAAGTAGCTTGCTGTGGATTTCAGTAATTATTTCATCTTCTAACTGGATTCTCATAGCGTCAACAACATCCATCTTAGTTATTTCCTTCGAATACTTCCCAACTCTCTTCCCTACAATTTAAAATTATGCTTACATAGAGGCGGATCTAGAATCTTGAGTTTATGGGTTTTGGATTCTAGAAAAGGTAACTTGTTGGGTTTTGAAAAAGTTCTTAAACATATTAAATAGATTTCTTAACACAGATAAAATATTTTTGCTAAAATCAATAGACTTTATCGAATTCGTAACTTGCACGATGGCTCCACCTGCACCCCCTGCGAAGATTCTATGTAGAGATAGTAGCTATTCAACAGAATAGTCGAGGTACGTGAAAGCTAACTTAGAATACACGCACATACGCAAATACAAACAAGCAGAAAAATGCATAGAGATTCAACCGAAAGAAACAAATACCTTTGAAATGATTTGCCTTTTGTGTCATCTTTAGAGCCATCTCTTCACTATTACTTTGATTTGAATGCTTAGGGTTTCTTCTTTTAGAGCTTCCTCTTCTTTATATACTAGCTCCTAGGGATGTGTAGTCATGTACTATGTAATCTTATAAAATGATTTTAATATTTATTAAAATAAATTTGAATAAAATATATATATTAATGATAAATTACAATTTTTTGTGAATGACCAGGAAATCTAACTTTTTACAACTCTATAAATCACCAAGTTGTTTGACATCTTAATAAAGGATTAATGGGTCTTAGATGGTTGTTTTATTAACCGTGATGTTTGAGTAAGATCACAGATCTTAGATGGTTGATATTTAACATATTCAACAAAAGCTAATCCATTTCAGTTTATTCTACCAATTGATATTGAAAGAAGAATATGCTTCGTAGAAGCATTCAATCAGCTGCAGATGTAGGATCCAACTAGGACTTAATTGCTTCTTTCGCCTTCTCATAAGGATTCTGTATTCTAGTTCTTTAGCGATCCTGGAAAGCCAATCAGGATTTCAAGCTGAAAGCATGAAATGTGCTATGTTATATATTGAGGATGTGCGAAACTTAAACTCTGATCAGGATATTGAAGGAAACAAGAAACTATGTAATCTCACTTCTGAAGACTCTTGTGGTTGATGTTCGTCAAACATCCAGCTAACACTGTACCACTACTGTTCGATAGGAATGAAGTATTTTAGAAGTGAGAAACCAAACTTTTGTGTAATGCGTTATTGTAAATCACCTTCTATTGCGTTGTTGTTTTACATTAACCTTATTGGCATGACCAACTACAATGCCAGAAAAAAGGATAGAATCTTATTTAGGAGACTTAATTTTTACATAAGTCCATAACTTGGTTTTAGCTGACTATTATGACCTTCAACTTTGCAAAAATTTAACAAATAGACATATTAGTCCTATATGGAAATTTTGTGTCAATGTGGTGTCTTATGTATATTATGCCACGAAGGACATGTGTATCTACTTATTCAATTTAGGGGTTGGCAAAATCAAATTGAGGACCATTTTCTGCTTCAGAGACGAGGTCAAGGTCAGGATCATATCTCGTACCGTTGGTGAGGTAGTTTGAAAAAAGGGCCTAGAGCCTGTTAAAGGGTGGAGGTCCAAGTCCATGTAACAACCCCAAAAAGTGCCCAAAAATGTGCCTTAAAAATACCCAAAATCGTAGTTTCAATATATCTCAAAATCTGTGCGTTATTTTGAAAATTCGACTTCATATTCTTGTTCAGGGGGTCAAATTGAGTGGGAAATGGGTCTAACCCCGATTTTACAGCACCGTAGCGAATTTCAAAATTTCAAAGTTGACGAAAAAAACAGTGTTAATCCACGTTTGGGGCGTGACGCACCTCAATTTATTTTGCTTTCCAGTTTTTCAGTTTGGTCCAAGACTTTTGGGTCTTGGGCCTAAGTCTTCCCATGCGTGAAAATACCTATACTTAGCGTTATTTCACCCTTATATCATCCAAGACATTCCCAAATTCTCTCCCAAACACTTAGACAATATTTCACCTCCTAAATTCAAGTCTCAAAACTCATCCGAATCTAAGGATTTCCTCTCGAGCTTCAAGTCTCCATCTCCAATCTTCTTAAAGGATTCTCCAAAAGCTAATGTATGTGGGTTTCTTTCATAGGTTCCTTTTTCCCATGATACCCAAGCTTCCTTTTACTCTAAATTGCATGATTTTAAGTTGAGTTTCTCATGGGTCATGTTCATTATGAAGTTCACTGCACACTATGTTGGGGTTTGTGAAATTGTGACTGTTTTACTATGGTTTGGGCTATGAATCTAAGATCTATTGTGAGATTTGACAAAGGGTATTGATGTATATTGCTTGAGGGTGTTACCAATTATCTATTGATGATTTTACATTAAAATTTATAGCATGAATTCACTCTTGATTGCATGGTTTTACACTAGCACTACACACCCGCCAAGTGTTTGATAAAATATCCAGTTATGATTTCTTGAGGAATTGTAGATCCAATGAATGTCTTATGATATGAATGACTTTATAATGATGAAATAAATATATGTATGTGATGATGAAAGGAATGTATGTATATGATGATGAAAAGAATGTATGTATATATGATGAAAGGAATGTATGTATATGATGATGAGAGGAATGTAGGTACAAGATGATGAAAAGAGTGTATATATATAATATTATCTCAGTAGTGTTGGGGATGACCAAGCCTCATCCGGGAGGTTGTAGGCCCGGGTAACCTTGTTGAGGGGTTTATACCTCGATCGCCTTGCTCGCTATGTGGCAAACCGTGCAACCTTGTTGGGGGTTTGTACCTATCAACCTTGTTGGTGGTTTGTACCCATCAACCTTGTTGGGGGGTTTGTACTCCATCATCCTTGTTGGGGGCCTTTTACTCCATCAACCTCATGAAGGGGTTTGTACATCATGCCCCTCTCCAAGGAGGTGACAGGCCTTAGAATACACTATAATGGTCACTCCTTACACCCGTATTATGTTCTATATAAGCATGGTTTTACTTCAAGTATCACTCATACATGTCTTATTGTTAGTATGCTATTCATTGCTTATGATTTTTCATTTTTCCTATGATGCTTATCTTTTGTTGCATTGAATCCTACATACTTAGTAGATTGAATGTACTAACGCATACTTTATGCCTACATAATATTACCATGTAGGAATAAGAGATCCTATTGATTCTCCTCATGGCTAGACGGATTGTTCAAGTTAGCTTATGTTGAGTCCTTAAGTCCAGGGACGATATCTACCTTCTCTCAAGCTTATGTTTAGATTATGTCTTGTATGTTTGGATTACTTATTACCATTATTATGAGGGTGAGCCCGTTTGCTTGTCTTGGCCACCGCTAAGTGTCTAAGGTTTAGAGGTGTTTTTGGACACGATATGTATTATGCTATGAGCTTTGACTCTTTTGACTCTTGTTGTTATGATATGAATGATGTCTCTTAGCCTTGATTATCCTTATTTCTACTTCTATATTATTATTTTATTTCTTTTGCGAGCAAGGATGTGTAATGATGCGCTAAGAGGCTTGCTTGGGGTCCCTTTGAGTTCCTCTAGCACCGTATTACATCTAGGCCCTAGGTTTCAGGCGTGACAAAGATGGTATCAGAGCACTAGGTTGTTACATCCATGGAGTCCAATGCACCACCTCGATTAAAGTCCTATTCATGGTCGTGAAGCACGCCACGACTATGAATAGGAGGCTCTGAGGCGTTCTAGGAAACATTTCACTTCTTCATGATCTATGTCGTGCGATAGAGTTAGGCCCCCTAGGGCTTAATGTTACTTCCTAACTGTTACATTACAGGATATGTCTCAAGCTACACATGGCGGTGATATGACGAATGCGGAGGTTTGCGACGCTCTTTGGGTGTTGGCCAAAGCAGCGACAACATTGGCAACTCACCTCAATCAACAAACGAGTGCTCTCGAGACTTCAAATGGTAAGAGGAGAAGTAAGGAGGCCAAGAGGGCCTGTGGTGAAGGGAAGTTCCAAATTCCTAAATGTAGAGGTGGTGGTGGCGTGATGCCTTATGTGAGGTGCCCATGATGTGGTAGAGGCCATGATGGCCCATGCTTGAGGGGTACCAATGCTTGTTATGGTTGTGAAAAGGAGGGTCACAAGATAATAGATTGATCTCATAGACGCAATAAGGGTAAAGGAGGTGATGGTGGAATGACTAATCTCAAGTGCCCTACGTGTAGGAAAAACCATGGTGGCCCGTTTCGGAGGCATTGTAGTGTTTATGTTAGATGTGGTGAAGTGGGTCGCACGTTAGTTGATTTTCCATGTGCTTGAAGGAGGTGTAGCGTGGTCGACCTTTAGATCAAGGTGGTCATGTTGATCAAGTGACTCAAGAAGGAGATGAGGTGCCCGATGTTGCCATCGGTATGTTGAAATTCGCTTTGGGTTTGAAGTGTTTGCATTGATGGGCTCGGGTCCCACTATCTGTTTTATTATTCTTTTGGTTGCTAGTGGGTTTCATGTGTGTTCCAAGATCTCTTTGGTGTCTATCTCATTGGTGAACCTATTGTTGTTTGAAGGTTCATAGGTGTTGTTCCATGTTTATATTGCATTGGGTCTTGCCTTGTGACTTATTGGGTTTAGTGTGGTGGATTTTAATGTTATGCTTGGGATGGTTAGTTGTGTTGGTGTTGTGTCCCTAGTGAATGTAGGGCCCATAGAGTTAAATTCTGATTCCCTATTAAATCCTTTTTTAAGTGGGGGCTTGTAAAGTGGTTGCAAAGAGGTAGGTCCATTTCTTGTACTATGGTATGCTTGATCTCTAAAGGTTGCATTCTTTGTCTTGTGGGGGTTAGGGGTGTTGAACCTAAGTTATTTCTATTCAAATTATTTTGGGTGGTTGATGAATTCTTGAATGTCCTTTTCGATAATGTGGATTTGGGGAAGTATCTTTTGGTTTGGCTAGTGCACCGATATGTCTATAAGGCTCATGAATAGTAGACCCTACCTTATTATGTTTATGATGGCTTGGGTGATGATAGGTTGATTTGCCCCCGAAAGTGGGGGGTGGGGGTGCATGTGAGTTATTTGAGGGTAGTACTATAAGGTTTATGGAAGGAAGTTATATGTTAAGGAGGAGGGATGTGAGTTTAGTTGCAAGAGGTTGCCTTCCTAGGTCTTGTGATGCCAGGTAATGGTATTAGGGTGGACCCTAGTAAGACCAAAGTGATTAGAGATTGGCCTAAACCTTTAAACCCATTGCATATTAGCATCTTGGGTTTAGTGGGTTATGATTAGAGGTTGTGAGTTTTCTTTCTATTGCTTCTCATATGGTTTAGTCAACCCCGAGTAAGGCTCATTTGAGTGAGCCGATGAGTGTGAATAGAGTTTCTAAAACCTTGAAGGTTAAGCTTGTGTCCGCTCCTATCTTGGTTCTACCGGAAGGATTGAAAGGGGGTTGTTGAGTATTGTGATGCTTCGAAGAATTGGCTTGGGTTGGAGGTCTTGAGGTGGTTTGGCTACTTGCATAGCATGCTTCCAATAAGTGTAGGACCCGTAAGGTTGTGATATGATGGCTAGGGTGGATGATTTATTTGGTCAACTACAATCGGCTAGTCACTTCTGTAAGATTGATTTGTGGTTCGGGTTTTGTTCCCTAAGTGAGGATGAGGATAGGTGACATCCCTAAGTGTCCTTTCGGATTAGTAGTGAGCATTTTAAGTATTATTGGAGTTGTGTGGTTGACTTCTGCATCGGCTAGATTTGTGGATTTCATGAATCGGGTCTTAAAATCCTACCTTGGCATGTTTGTGGTGACCTCTATTAGTGGAGCATTAAATTATGTAGAGCT
Source organism: Solanum medicagineum (assembly GCA_026153255.1). Lineage (NCBI taxonomy): Eukaryota > Viridiplantae > Streptophyta > Magnoliopsida > Solanales > Solanaceae > Solanum > Solanum medicagineum. Next base: position 38,812 of record JAPFFP010042180.1, on the reverse strand, counting down.
TGTTAATCATTTGGGGTAGTATTGCAAGTCTTGGGGGATGTGGTGTTGTTTGCTAAATATGATAGGTGTGATTCGAGGGTAACAAGAAGGTGGTTAGAACTTTTTGAGAACTATGATATGAGTGTGCATCGTTTTCCCTAATAAGGCTATGGTTGTGATCAGTGCTCTAAGTAGGGTGCCCATAGGTAGCCTAGCATATTTTGATGGTGGTAGTAATAGGTGGCTATAAAATGGTGCATCGATTGGCTAGATTTGGAGGTTAGGTTAGAAGAGGTGCGCAATGGTGGTGTTATTATTTTTGATGGTTCTAAATCTTCATTGGTTGATGAGGTAAGAGCACAACAAGATCTTGACCCTTCCTTTTTAGAATTGAAGGCCTTGGTGAAAGAGCGCAAGGTGGAGGTTTTCTCCCAAGGGGGAGGACTTAGTGTTCGTCAAGCCCCATGGGAAGGATCGTCAGGTCTAGAGTATCTTTCAGGGAGCCAGAGCGGGCATGGAAAAATGATATCTGTACCTCTTTCATTCTATTCAAGCTTATGATAATATGTCAAGTCCCTTTTCATGATTTCAAGCCTCATGTTTTAGCCCCTATGTTATTTGCATGCATTCATGTTTATGTTAACAAGTTTATGATGATTTTTGGCAACGTTGAGATTTTAAAAATGGTGTTTTAAAGTGTATTGTTTCATTCTTGTTGGGGCTAACCTCTGTATAATTACTCTTCTCTTGTACGTTTCTTTGACATTTGGGGATTAATGTGCCCAAGGGGGAGATATTGTAATGACCACAAAAAGTGCCCAAAAATATGCCTCAGAAATGCTCAGAATCGTAATTTCCATATATCTCAAAATTCATGCGTTATTTCGAAAATCCGACTTCATATTCTTGTTCAGGGGGTCAAGTTGAGTGAGAAATAGGTCTATCCCGATTTTAGAGCAACTGTAGCGAATTTTGAAATTTCAAAATTGACGAAAGACAATGTTAATCTGCGTTTGGGGTACAAGGCGCCCAGTGTATTTTGCTATCCAGTTTTTCAGTTTGGTCCAAGATTTTGGGTCTGGGCCAAAGCCTTCCCATGCATGAAAATACCTATACTTAGCCTGATTTCACCCTCATATTATCCAAGACATTCCCAAATACTCTCCCAAACACTTAGACAATATTTCACCTCCTAAACTCAAGTCTCATAACATATCCGGATCTAAGGATTTCCTCTCAAGCTTTAAGTCTCCATCTCCAATCTTCTTCCAGGATTCTCCAAAACCTAAGGTATGTGGGTTTCTTTCGTGGGTTCCTGTCACCCATGATACCCAAGCTTCTTTTTACTCTAATTTTCATAATTTAAAGTTGATTTTCTCATGGGTTATGTTCATTATGAAGTTCACTGCACACTATATTGGGGTTTATGAAATTGTGACTGTTTTACTATGTTTTGGGCTATGAATCTAAGATCTCTTGTGCGATTTGATGAAGGGTGTTGATGTATATTGCTTGAGGGTGTTACCAAGTATCTATTGATGATTTTACATTGTATTTTACAGCATGAATTCACTCTTGAATTTCATGGTTTTACACTAGCACTACACACCCGACAAGTGTTTCATAAAATGTTCGGTTATGATTTCTTGAGTAATTGAAGGTCCAATGCATGTCTTATGAGATGAATGAATTTATGATGATGAAATGAATGTATGTATGTGATGATTAAAGGAATGTATATATATGATGATGAATGGAATATATGTATATAATGATGAAAGGAATGTATGTATATGATGATGAAAGGAATGTAGGTACAAGATGATGAAAGGAGTGTATATATATAATATTATCTCAGTAGTGTTGGGGATGACCAAGCCTCATCAGGAGGTTGTAGGCCTGGGTAACCTTGTTGAGGGGTTTGTACCTCGATCGTCTCGCTCGGGAGGTGACAGGCCCGTGCAACCTTGTTGGGGGTTTGTACCCATCAACCTTGTTGGGGTTTGTACCCATAAACCTTGTTGGGGGGTTTGTACTCCATCAACCTTGTTTCGGGGTTTGTACTTCATCAACCTCATGAAGGGGTTTGTACCTCATGCGCCTCTCCAAGGAGGTGGCAGGCCTTGGATTGCACTATAATGGTCATTCCTTACACTCGTATTATTCTATATAAGCATGATTTTAGTTCAAGTATCATTCATACATGTCTTATTGTTAGTATGATATTCATTGCTTATGAGTATGCATTTTGCCTATAATGCTTATCTTTTGTTGCATTGGATCCTACAAACTTAGTACATTGAAACGTACGAACACATACTCTATGCCTACGTGATATCACCATATAGGAATTAGAGCTCCTATTGATTCTCCTAGTGGTTAGACGGGTTGTTCAAGTTAGCTTATGGTCAGTCCTCAAGTACGAGGATGATATCTACCTTCTCTCAAGTTTATGTTTAGATTATGTCTTGTATGTTTGGAGTATCTATTACCATCATTACGAGGGTGAGCCTAGTTGCTTGTCTTATCCCCTGCTAAGAATTTAAGGTTTAGAGGTGTTGTTGGACACAATATGTCTTATGCTATGAGCTTTGACTCTCTCTTGACTCTTGTTGTTATGATATGAATGATGTCCCCTAGCCTCGGTTATCCCTATTTCTACTTCTATGTTATTTTATTGCTTCTGCTACCAAGGATGTGTAATGATGCGCTAAGAGGCTTGCTTGGGGTCCCTTCGGGTTCCCCTTGCACCGTGTCACGTCTAGGCTCTAGGTCTGGGGCAAGACAGTCCAGTGTCATAGTATTTTTTCCAAATTAGCGTTACATGCTATTGAACAATATTTTATTCTTAGGTTGTGTTTGGTACCAAGGAAAATGTTTTCCATGGAAAATGTTTTATTAAAAAATAAATTGATTTCTAACTCATTTTCTCATGTTTAGTTGGTGAGTGAAAAATATTTTTTGAAAAATATTTTCTATTGTTTGGTTAGTGAATGAAAAATTGTAATTATCATTAATTTATAATTTTTACTAAAATTTATTTTAATAAATACTAAAATCATTTTACAAGATCACATAGTACATGAATTGGAATACATGTGCATTGTACATGACTCAGAATACATGTGTGGAAGTACATGTGAATAACCATAAAACAAATGTGTCGAGGAGCTAAATGTAAAGAAGAGGAAGCTCTAAAAAGAGAAACCCTAAGCATTCAAATCAAAGCAACATAGAAGAGGAGGCTCTAAAGATTACACAAAGGCAAATCTATTCAAAGGTATTTCATTCTTTCTATTGAATCTTCGTGTATATTTTGCTTGTTTGTATTTGTGTGTGTGTTATGTGTGTGTTTTCCCTTGTAACGGAGGTATGTTATTTAGCATTGACGTACCACAATTATACCATCGAATAACAACTATCTAAGTTCTTCACAGAGGGCGGAGCTAGAGTACTAGTTACGAATTTGATTAAATCCATTAATTTTGGCAAAAATCTTGTATCCATGTTAAGAAATCTATCTAATATGTATAATAATTTTTTCAAAACCAACAAGTTACCTTTTCTAGGATCTAGATCCCATAAACTAAAGATTCTGGATCTACCTCTATGTAAGCACAAAATTTAGTTGCAGGTAAAGGAGTTGTGAAGCATTCAGAAGAAACAAATGGGATGGATGTTGATGGCGCTATGGGAAATCACTTGCCTCAACAAATGGTTACGGAAATATTCATCAATCTGTGCGGTCTCTTTTTCGATTCAAATGTCTTTCTATGTTTTGGATGACATTGATCTCCAAATTTGACTTTGTGGGGAAGCATCTCAATCATGCTAGAAAAAACCAAAATTCTCAAAAAATTCGTCATGTTAATTAACTACAACCTTTCCTTCCAATATTGTTCTTCTTTGACATCAGCTTCTTTACCCTCACTCTAGTTGAGGATGTACAACAATTTTATTGGCTCTCTAGCGATGAACCAAGGAGGTGCCAAATATATTGTTGTTTCGATGATTTAGCTCTTGTGGGGGCTAATGAATATCAATATCATGGCCACATTAAACTTTTGCTATGAAACCCCTCCACAAGAAAATCAATAGTACATCCTCATACAAAATTTTTCATTAAATCATATTTTACTTGCAGATTGCGATATGACTCAACTAGTGATTGTTATAAGATCCTTAATATCGGTCACCAACTTGCACTGAAAAGTGGTTCCCGGAGAGAAATTGATAACCATCCTTCTGTCATTTACTTTGTGTGGTCGTCTATAATGAACTCTGTCGCATTTGTACATGGGGCATTTCATTGGCTTGGTTTGTCACTAGAGTGTGTGGTTTAATTTGGTATTTCAAATAAGGTGTACACTAAAATAACATTAAGATATCGTTGTCACTGGCGCGTGTGGTTTCCGGCAATGATTACACCCAATATGGCGTTTCAGTATTGGGAGGAATGCTTTGTGTTCATTCTACTCATGCTCATATATGGAATTCATGAATTCCACAATTTTAAATTTTTGTTATTGAAAGATTATGGTGTTAAGGAATCTTGGAGCCAATTGGTGAATAGGAATGTTGGAACCAATTGTTGAATATACAAAGTACCAACTTTATTCAATCATACCGACATACATGTTTTCAGATGGTGAAAAGGTTACTCTGTTGCAGATTTCATGCAGGTCATGTGATGGGGAGATTTTATTCATCACAAATTTTAAGTCAGGTACTTAATATATGCGTTATGATGTCATGAGACATAGTTAGAGAAAATTTGAAATAAGGGTCTTCCTCAAGTGAGTTATACCAAAAGTATTTATTCTTATGTAGAAAGACTAGTTATGTAGAAATTAAGTCTTGTTTCCATCTGGAATGTTGGGAAAGAGGCGAGACAACAACAGAAGAATACCCAGGTTTAAAGTTTCCCTTTCATTTTGAACCAAGAGGAGACAAACAAACCCAAGCACACTAGTAGTAAGGCAGCAAATAAATCAACCAAACAAGTTCCACAAGCAAGAATAAAACCAATAGCAAGAAACACCAAATTTACGTGGAAAATCCTTAAAGAGAAGAGTAAAAAACCATGGGACCAAAATCCTCCACTATCATCAGCAAGAGTTACTATGTTGTTCTCCAAAATTGGTCACAAAACAAGTGTCAAACAACTAGCAACAACACTCCAAGATATCATAAAATCAAAATTAGAGAAGAAAAAGGAGCAAAAGCACAAAAAATAAAACTACTCTTCACGGATGACAAACAGGAGGTATAGGATGCCAAATCCAACTCTGTCAATTCCTAATCAAATATTGAGATGAGAGGAATAAGGTTTTCAAAAACCAGCTCAATTGGACAAGAAACAAAGCAAAAAATCGCAATTTGAAGTTGACTGCTATGACTAAAATTTTTGTGGCAAAAATTTGCACACTCTTTATATTTGGCTTCTGAAAGACTCTTTTAGTGGATTAGAAAATCTAAACTAAAAATGTCTATATCTATGCCGCATAGAATTGCGCCTATGGAAAAAAATGGATTGGTTCAAATTAGGCTTAAGTTATCCACATAGGAAGGAAAAAAGACTCATAACCCAATAATTCTCCCCCTCTTGACTATGTGGAGGAGACCGCCATCCCAGCAATCATGCGACAATCCTCAAACTTTCCCCTTGGAAAGTCTTTAGTCATTATGTTGGAACCACTATCATTCGTAATCCGCAAGTAAAATCTACTCTCAGTGAAAAATTTTGCATGAGGAAGTACTATTGATTGTCTTGTGGAGGGGTTCCATAACAAAAGTATGTTAGAAAGAAGATAATATTTGTCGACTGCCATAAGAGCCAATCCATCACAACAATAATATATTTTACAACTCTTTACTTTATCATAACAAGGCCAATCAAACTTGTTGTACATCCTCAACCAGTTGAACTGACAATAGAGAAGCTAACGCCACAAAAGGACAATATTGGACGAAAAGGTTGTCATTAAGAAGATGGATTTTTGGGGAATTTCAGTTATTCTTGGCTTGATTGAGATTGTTCCTCAGTAACTAAGGTTCAAGAGATCAATGTCATCCAAGACTTTGAAACACATTTGAATCCAAAAAGAAACCACACAGGTAACCTACTAAGGATTTTCGTAATTATTTCATCTTCCATGTGAATTCTCATAGCGTCATCAACATCCATCTTAGTTATTTCCTTTGAATGTCTCACAACTCTCTTCACTGCAGTTAAAAATTGTGCTTACGTTAGAATCTTAAGTTTATGGGTTTTGGATTCTAGAAAAGCTAACTTATTGGGTTTTGAAAAAATTATTATACATATTAAATAGATTTCTTAACACGGATAAAAGATTTTTGCTAAAATTAATAGATTTAATCGAACTCGGAACTTGCACGCTGGCTCCACCTCCATCCACTATGAAGAATCTAAGTTGGAGATAGTAGCTATTCAACAGAATAGTCGAGGTATGTCAAAGCTAACTCAAATAGCTGAGTTACAAGGGAGAACACACACACATACACAAATACAAACAAGCAGAAAAATGCATAGAGATTCAACAGAAAGAAACAAATACCCTTGAAATGATTTGCCTTTTGTTTCATCTTTAAAGCCTCCTCTTCTCTATTACTTTGATTGGAATGCTTATGGTTTCTTCTTTCAAAGCTTCCTCTTCTCTATATACTAGCTCCTCGACACATGTTGCACATATATTCCAAGTTCTGTACTATGTAATCTTGTAAGATGATTTTAATATTTATTAAAATAAATTTGAGTAAAAAAAATAAATTGGTGATAAATTACAATTTTTTTGTGAACATGATTTGTTACCACAAGAATTTCGTATTTGTTTCCTTCATGCTCAAAACTTAATGAATAGTACTGCAAAGAAAAATCATCTTAAGCTTGGAAAGAAATCTTACTTCTCTTGTACTGGGGTTTAAAATTGCAGCCGGTTCATTAGATTATCGTTCCAAAATACAGACTAAACAGTTGACACAATTCAAATGAGGGATATTGATGGGGAGTTCATTAAAACTCTGAACTTGGACAACGGGAGCAGAGGTTTCTCTATCTTCCTTTTGCTGATCAGCAGTGTTACAATAGTTCTGTCCCTGCAAAACAATCTTGTTCCACCAGGACGGATCACAGATTGACATCTATGAGTATCCATAAAATCTGATTCGACCACAAGAGATTTCCATGACGCTTCGTCCTAAAAGTTGGACGCCCTTTTTGCATTCTTAAGTCTAAAACCCTTTCATAATTTAGGTTTAATTTGTGACTTTTAGGGTATTTATTTTTACCAGAAAAAGTAGTATATGTTTTCAATTGATATTAGCCACTAGGAGAAGACAAAGAGGAAAATTAGTAATAAATCTTTTTTTTTCCTTTTAAAGCTTTACATACCCGTAAGTCATTTAAATTTTTTCCTCATAAGTAACAAACCATTTTGGGGTCGTTTGGTGTGAAGGATAAGCATTAATAATCCTGAGATAAAAATGTAGTGGCCTTTGAGTTGATATTTGGTTGGCAAATGCGGGATAACTTATCCCGGGCCTAATAAATAGTACCGGGATAAGTTATTCATCCTATTGGGTGGTATACTAATCCCGGGATAAGTTATCCCGAGATGAAAATGGTAAATGACAAAGAAACCCTTTTATACCACACTTTGTATATTTTATATATTTTTTAAAATACAATATATAATAACATTCACAACCTTCTCTCCTTATTTCTGTGATACTTCTTCATATTTTTCTATTGAAAGTTTACACTATATGATATAATTTTTATTGACTAATTCTTATATCTTTTATATTTTAATTTTTCATAAATCCTTTTTTATTTTAACAAACTTTAAAAATGAGAGCTCTATTTTTAAATTAAATATGATGAAATTTTTATTTTAAATGCATATAGTGTTATCATGGAAATGCACACATAATAATATCTAAGCTAAATAAGATGAAAGATTTATTTTAAAAATAAATTTTGAATGACTAAAGCTAGCAAAGAAAATATATTTTTAAAAAAACTAATAAAGTGAAGGGTAGTTTTGTAAACAAACAACATATTCTTAAAATTTATACAACAAACCAAATAGTCAATAACAAACAATCTCAGTATAACTTATCCCATCATTACTAAATCCCAACATAACTTATCTCATCATAACTTATCCCTTCATAACTTCTACTCAAACCAAATGACCCCTTTAGGTTGTACGTAGCAGGGTATAATTTCTTTATTTCCAAAACATTTCAAAGATAATTTGTTAGATTTCAATTGATTTGCCTTGTTTTCGACTGATTAATTTTAGGAGTATTACTATTGCAAAAATATCGTGGATTAACTAAGACACAATCACAAACAAAGAAATTAGAGAAGAAAAATAACACAAGGATTTAACGAGGTTCGGCTATGCCTACTCCTTCCAGCAAAGAGGGAGAGAGTTTTCCACTATAAAAAAAAGAAGTTTATAATGCTTTAGAGTCATCAACTAGATACCCTATATATAGATCCCAATTAATCCCAAACCCATAAGAGAAAGGTTTTCCTAGTCCAAGAAGGACAATATATTCCTTTCCAAATTTATTGTGACAAGGGTTTCCTACACCAATAGGGATTGTGAGTTTTCTAAAATATACAAGAGAAAAATTCAAGACATAATTAATAAATAATTAACAAATCTTCTCCTTGGCTTGAATTTCCTTCATCAATTGAAATAACGTCTCTCTGCCTTGCTCTTATCCCTTTAAAGGGCTTAGTGAGTACTACATACACCAATCATGTCTAGACAATGTCTAAACTTATTGGTTGGGACTTCCTTGGTCATCATATTTGCTGGATTATCATGTTTAGACACTTTCTTCACATCAATAATCCTTTAGATATAATATCTCGAATAAAATGATGTCTGACTTTGATATGCTTTGTTTACTCATGAAACATTTGATGCTTGGTAAAATGAATGACACTCTAACTGTAACAGAATAGTAAAGTCTTTTGTTGAACTAGCCATATAGCCTCTTTCATTGTTCCTGTAATTGCCATATACTCAGCCTCCGTGGCGGAAAAAGCAACAACAAATTGCAAAGTTACCTTCCAACTGATGACACTACCAGAAAGTGTAAAGACGTAACCTGTTAGAGATATTCTTTTATCTAAGTCCTCCGCATCGTCAAAATCCACATAACCTATTACTGATTCTCTTAGCTTGTCTTTGGATAAAGTCAAGCCAAAATCTGTAGTGCCTTCGAGTATGTCAAAATCCACTTCACTGCTTCCAATGTTCTTAACCACGACATGCCATGTATCTACTAACAACACTAATAGTATGTGAAATGTCAGGATGAGTGCAAACCATAGCATACGTATTGCTACTAACTACACTCGAATATGGAACACTAGACTTTGTTCCATCTCCTCGTCTATCTTTGATGACATGTCTGCAGACAACTTGAAATGGGAAGCCAGAGGAATAGAAACAAGAAATACACAAAAGAATCATCTTTTAGCTTTCATCTCAAACTCCTCACCTAGTAGCTGCTTCAATCGTTCAATTTGTGACATACTTTAGCAGCACTAAGCATTTGATCCACATACAACAAGAAATACACAAAATAATCATCTCTGAGCTTCTTGTAATACAAACAACTATCATGTGCACTTTGAGAAAAGGCATTTTGAATCATAAATGTGTCAAACCTTTTAAAGCCATTGTCTAGGTGACTGTTTCAACCCATATAGAAATTTCTTAAGGAAAAACACATGATTTGCTTTACTTGGAGTAATAAATCTGACAGATTGATTCACATAAATTTGTTCTTCCAACTCCTTATGTAAGAATGCAATTTTCACATCTGATTATTCTAACGTAGGTTGTGAAGAGCTACCAAAGCTAGTAAGACCCTGATAGAGCTATGTTTCACCACTGAAGAGAATACTTCATTATAATCTATTCCGTCTCTTTGTGTAAAACCTTTAGCTACAAACCTTGCCTTGTGTCTTGATGTTTCAACCCTTAAATTACCTTCCTTTATTTCGAAAATCCATTTGCAGTCTATGACCTTTTTCCCCTTAGGCAATGAAACAAGCTGCCATGATTGATTCTTTTGCAAAGACTCAATCTCTTCAATCATAGCACCAATCCATTGATCTGGTTTTGAACTAGAAATAGCTTCTTTATAGCTATTAGGCTTAAGCACGTCAATCATTTCTGCAACTGATACAGCAAAATCTATAAAATTTGCATAATCAAAAAGATTTTCATCAACCACATTTGTAAATCTTTTTGGTGGGTTGATCACTCTCTTTTTCCTACTTGTTGCAATGCTATAGTATTGTTGTTGTACAGGTGCATCACCATTATCATCTTGGTTAATGTCTTGAACCTCCTCCACTTCTGAAGTATTGGGCTGAGCTACTGGAGATTCAACTTCTAGCTTTATGCGATCACTAACACCATGATCTGTTCTGCTATTGCTTTTTCCTTTTAACTATCGAGTAAGGCAAATTCATTGAATATCACATTCATACTAATAATTAATCCTGGAGTCTTTTGATCTGTGCACCACGACCTATAACCTCCACTCTAGTTGCATACCCTAGAAATATGCACTTCTTTCCCCTGGGTTCATGTTTTCCATCCCTCACATGAACATAAGCAGGACAACTAAATACTCTTAAATTTTAATAATCAGCTGGCGAACTGGACCAAACCTCAAAAGGAGTTTTGAACTCAATAGTTGTGGATGGATCTATTGACCAAATAACAAGTTGTATTGATTGCTTCAGCCCAAAAAACTTTGCTAACACATGAGTGTGAAAGCATACTTCGTGCTTTATCAGAAAGTATCCCGTTCATACGTTCTGTAACACCATTTTGTTTTGGTGTTCCAACAGAATTGTCGTGTCTCAGTATGCCTTCTCTATTGCAGAAGTCATTGAACTCTAAGTTGCAAAATACCAATCCATTGTCAGTTTGTAGACACTTAAATTTTCTTTTGGTCTACGTCTTAATCATTGTCTTCCATTTAACAAATCTTGGAAATGCCTCATATTTTGTATTTAGAAAATACATCATATCATTCTTGAGTAATCATCAACCAAAGTCATAAAGTACCTGTCACCACTGTTCGAAGGAATTCTATTTTGACCATACAAGTCTGACTATATATAATCAAACCTGTCTTTGGTTTTGTGTGTTCCCTTCTTGTTGAACTTCACCTTTGTTTGCTTACCAAGCATACAATGCTCACAAAAAAGCTTGACGTTTGTAACCATCCAATATATTTGCTTGTTCTACAAAGATAATCCCTTGTTATTGATATGACAGTCGCAAGTGCCACAATTGAGATTGATTCAGATCACTCTTTCCAGAAGCTACGATTGCTTCCCCTTCAATTACACTGGATTGTAGATAATACAATCTAGAATGATGCTTGCCTTTCATGAGTACCATGGAGCCTTTACTTGCTTTAAGTATTTCATTCTCCGAGAAGAAAGTATACCCTTGATCTTCCAAACTCTGAAAGAGATATTAAATTTCTCTTCATTCGAGGAACATGCCAATATTCAGAATTTCTGACAATGCCATCGAGCATTAGCATTCTTAATCTGATGTTATCAATCCCTTGTACCTCTACTGAATTGTCATCCCATGGGTAGATAGTCCCTATCGTCTGTTTGTAAGTTGTAAACCAGTTTTTGTGTGGACTCATGTGAAAAGTTGCACCAGATTCAAGAACCCAAGAATTGTGCCTATGATTAGAACTCACAACACAAACTTCTCCTACATAGTGATTGCCATTAGAATTATTACCACTGTCAATAATGTTTGTTGACTAATCAACTTTCTGCTTTCCTTTTTCCTTCTTCGATTTAGGACAATCTCTTTTGTAATTACCCTTTTTCCAGCACTTATAGCAGTTATGCTTCCTTGCTATAAACTTCGATCTGGCATTAGACCTTTTTCTATTAAAGTCCTTTTGTTGTATTTTTCCCGTTCTCACAAGACCTTCACCCTCAGTTCTACTGTCCGGAAAGCTCTTCTTCAACTTTTTAGATTTTAATGCATTACTAACATCATCAAGTGAGATACTATCTTTCTCATATAGCAATGTATCGGCCAAACTTTTGATCCTCACTTTCGATTTTGATATCTACATTCTTCAAGTCTATTATAATTGCATTAAACTCAACAAGATGAGTTTTACCCATGTACTTCATTCGTACACATATTGTATAACCTCTTTTTCAAGTAGAGGTGGTTTGTCAGCGATTTCTTAGAATATAGATCTTCTATCTTCTTCCATGATGTTGCTGCAGATTTCTCTTCAGCAATTTTCTGAAGAATGCTATCTATAACGCTCATGAATATCGCACTCAAAGTCCTCTCCTTTAGTTCTGGTTGATCCGATTCTTTCAACTCTTTTAGAAAATCCTCCTCAATTGCCTTCCATAATCTTTGTAACACTAATGACGAATTAGATCCCCTATCGAATTTTTCTATTTCATACTTTGTTGAAGTTGATGAAGACATCTTACCCCCTAATTATGTCTAGAAATATCAACCAAGCTCTGATACTAATTGTTGCGGAAATATTGTGGATTAACTAATACACAATCACACACAGAAAATAGGGAAGAAAAATAACACAAGGATTTAACGAGGTTCGACTATTCCTTTAACGAGGTTCGACTATTCCTACTTCTCCCAGCAAAGAGAGAGAGTTTTCACCTATGAAAGAAAAGAAGAAGTTTACAATGCTTTAGAGTTCTCAACTAGATACCCTATATATAGATCTCAATTAATTACAAACCTATAAGAGAAAGGTTTTCCTAGTCCAAGAAGGACAATATATTCCTTTTCCAAATCTATTAGAACAAGGGTTACTACACCAACAGGAAGTTTCCTAAAATATACAAGGAAAAAATTCAAGACATAATTAATAAATAATTAATAGATACTTATATATATATACACACACACATTGTTAGGAGATAGAGCCGTCAGTAACGAAAGAATTCAACATTTCTTGAGATTATACCATAATCTTTTGATTTATTTTGCCGAATCGATCAATGAATGTACTTATTTGATCTCATAAATGAGAGATTGTTTCTTAACAAATTAAATAAAGAGGAATTTTAGTCTGATTATCCCTAAGACCTATGTGAGCTTTTCTAGTTGGATCTAATTCTTTGATTTGAATTTATCTGGAGAATACAACACTTTGATTATCAAGCATAGCTAGCATATTCCAAGCTCCTTCTTCTAGTAAGAGTTTAGTAACTTGGTTACTTACTTTGTCATTATCCTAAAACCTTAAATTACACCACTTTGTCTAGGGCATGTATCAGTATGTTTTAGTGCACCTCGTGTCCTGTTTTTATATAGCACCATGAGAAGTTTGAAACTTTTGTTAGCCAGAGATCCTATATGGATTGTTTTTCCCTGTGAAAGAGACATTGTTCTTTTACTTGCTCTAATGTATATGGTCAATAGTTGTTTTATGTATTCATCTAAAAGAGATTGTATTCCATAGTTCAGTGGAGGATAGTCCTTGAATAATTATAGCTAACTGTTATTATTAGAGTGATCATATGTTCCAAAACAAGCTTAGGAGGCTAAATAGCTCCCAAAAACCATATTTAAGAGGGCAATTAATGTTGGAAATCTTACGGAAAATACTTCATCTTTACGAACACAATTATCATCACGACCACGAACACTTGTAAGAAATTCTTATAGCTTGAGGCATGTCAAAAGACACTGTCCTTAAGAATATTTCACCTGGTATGGGTGTATCCCCTAGGATTCAACAAGTTCTTCCAATATAAAACTAGGAGTCAGAATCTAACAAAGATCAAAGTAGAAAAGCCAGAACTATAAATATATATGTGTGTAAATATAGGAGTAGGAATTTATAAATATAATATATTGTTTCACCCATTCTCTCCTCATGAAGATAATCACTTTATAAATAAAAATAGTTCACCTGTCAAGAGGAAATGTCTACACTTAAGAGAGAGTATAATGACACATTTATATGGTTAAAATAATATTTAGAGGGAATTAATTTTATCCTATTAATCATCCATTCAAGATTAATTAATAATATATTAAAATGATGAAAAATTAATACTAGATAAAAATACTAAAATTGTTTTTTTCAACAATTAACACTTTTTATAGTTTAAATGTGCATTTAATAAAGTGTTCCAATTTTAGGAGGGATTTTACATATTAATTTCTATATTAAACCCTTCCCGAGACTGGCCCATCGGTCATAACTTGTAGGTAATTGAGAAACTTATGCATACAAGACAGAACATGCCATGTATAGACGATTGTGTTCTATCAGCAACTCAATTCTCGTGGAAAATTGGCTCGCGTAGGCGCACTGCGTAAGGAGTTGTATGTTATTTCTTGGGTTATAAATCAAACAGTATTTGTATTCACAATATTTTTGAAAAAAATAAATAAATCAATAAGAAAGAGAGGACAGAAATAGAATCAAGTCCACTAAATCCACTGTGTCCTTAAGAAATTTATTCCCTCAAATACCAAGGCTATGGACTATATTCTCTCACGATAAAATGATTTGCTTTAGCAAAATAACGGTACCTCAAATTCGCTGACTCTCGAACTCATTCAATGGGAGTAAATAATACTTGAATTCAAAACAAAATGTAGTGATATTCAAAAATATAACATCAATTTTGACCAACGTTACAATGGCGATCGTCGATATATAATTGTGAAATGCCTTTCTATTCCAAAGATAGTAACGTTGTAAAGGAACAATACATTCTTGACCTATTCTAGGGAGTGATAGTGTTTTCCAAGATTGATTTGAGGTTTAGGTATCATCAGTAGGATATTAGGGCATTCAGATATCCTTAGGATAGCTTTTTGAATGAGATACTATCACTACAAATTTCATATGATTTCGTTTGGGCTGACCAATGCACCTGCAACCTTCCTGGAGCTGATGAAGAGGGTGTTCTGGCCATACTCGGACTCTTTCATGATTATGTTCATTGATGATATCTTAGTTTATTCCAAGACCAACGTTGACCATGATAGGCATTTAGAATCATACTTTAGAGGCTTAAGAAGGAGATACTCTATGCTAAGTTCTCTAAATACAAATTTTGGCTCAGTTCAGTAACATTTTGGGAGCATATGGTGTTGTGTCCAAGGAGCGTATCATGGTTGATCCAACCAAGATTGAGGTCACTCAAGGGTAAACTAGACCTTTCTCAGCTATTGAGATTCATAGCCTTGTGGGTTTAGCTGGATACTACTATCGTTTTGTTCGGGCTTCTCCACCATAGCTGTCAAAAGCCAAGCCTAGGGCCTAGACGTGACACGACGCATGGGGAACCCGAAGGGACCCCAAGCAAGCCTCTTAACATATCATTACACATCCTTGGTCATGGAGGCTATAAAATACAACAACAATAGAGTAAAATAGGGACAACTTCCATATCATAAACATCAAGGGTCAAGAGAGTGTCAAAGCTCATAACATTACACATGACATGTCCAACAACACCTCTACTACATAGATAAGAGCGGGGACTAAGACAAGCTATCAGGTCATCTTCATAGTCAACATATACATAAAAGGAGATACTGTTGAAACATAGTATGAGATCATAAACATCGTCCTCGAAATGGAGGACTCTCCAAAGAGCTTGAGAGAAGTCATACTAGCACATGGAGGAGGATGATCAAGTGGGCCTCCGGTTCCTTCAAGGTGACATCATGTAGGCATAGAGTATGCATTAGTATGTTTCAACATACTAAGTATGTAGGATGCAATGCAATAAGAGATAAGAACATAATCGAAATGCGTAAGCATAGACAATGAGTAGCATATAACAATATGGCATGAATATGAGATGTTATGTAGTAAATCATGCTTATATAGAACATAATACATGTGCAAGAAGAGACCACTATAATATTGGTGGATCATCGCACCCCACCACCCTTGGTGATTGAGGTACCAACCCCATCAATTGGTTGGTGGATCGTCACTCCCTACCACCCTTGGTGACAGAGGTACAAACCCCCTGACACGGTTATCAAGGTACAAACCCCCTCGACATAGTTTGTGGATCATCGTACCCTACCACCCTTGGTGAGCGAGGTACAAACCCCCTGACATGGTTATCAAGTACAAACCCCTCGATATAGTATCAAGGTACAAACCCCTGGACATGGTTACTTGGCGCGCAACACCCGAGTATGGCATGATCACATTCCAACGCTATATAGAAGGAAACCATATACATATGTTCATTTCATCATTGTATAGTCACTCAACCCATAAGACATACATTGAACCTTTAATTCCTCAAGAAATCATAATTCGGACATTTTATCAAACACTTGGCAGGTATGTAGTGTTAGTGTAAAATGATGCAATTCAATAGTGAAATCACGCTATAAAATTTAATGTAAAATGATCAATAGATACTTGGTAATACCCTCAAGCAATATACATCAACACCCTTCATCGAATCTCTCAGTACATCTTAGATTCATAGCTCAAAACATGCTAAAACAACCATACTTTCATGAAACTCCAACGTAGTGTGCAGTGAAATTCATAATAGATAAGACCTATGAGTAAATCAACTTTAAATCATACAATTTTAGGTAAAAGAAAGCTTGGGTATCATGGGTGAAAGGAAACCATGAAAGAACCCACATATCTATACATTGGAGAATCCTTAAAGAAGATTGGAGATGGAGACTTGAAGCTTGAATAAGAACCTTAAGATCCGGATGAGTTTTGAGACTTGAATTTAGGAGATGAAATATTGGCTAAGTGTTTAAGTAAGTACTTGGGAATGTCTTGAATGATATGGGGGTAAAATAAGACTAAGTATAGGCATTTTCACATATGGGAACACGTAGGCTCAAGACCCAAAGGCCTTGGACCTAGATAGAAAAACGGAGCAAAATTTGCACTGATTGCGCTAGGGGCGCGAAAACTTCACTGGAAATCTCATTTTTGGAAAAGTGAAATTGCGATTCGTTTTCTATGAAATCGGGTTTAGACCCATTTCCCTCTCAATTTGATCCCCTGAACAAGAATATGAAGTTGAACTTTCGATATCATACACGAATTTTGAGATATATGGGAATTATGATTTTGGACACTTCCGAGGCATATTTTCGGGCACTTTTTGGGTCATTTCAATATCTCCCCCTTGGGAACATTCGTCCCCGAATGTCAAAGAAACGTATATGAGAGATGCAAACATGACATTTCAGCCCACATAAGGATGTAACAATGCACTTAAACATCATTTCAAAATTCTCAACATAAGTGTAAAATCATCATGAACTTGTCAATTTAAACATGAACGTATGTAATGACATGAGGAATGAACTTAAGACTTGATATCATATAAAGGGCTTAGATCAATACCTTAGTCTTGAGTGGAGTGGAAAAGCTAGAGTATCTCTTTTGCATATCCGCTTCGGCCTCCCAGGTAGCACCTTCGACTTGTTGGTTCCTCCAGAGGACCTTAACAGAAGCAACTTCCTTGTTCCTCAACCCCTTCACTTACCTTTCCAAGATCTCTACTGGAACCTCTTTATATGTCAAGTTGTCTTCAACTACTCCCATGACATCAAGAGGCATAATAGCATTAGGATCATCCACACACTTCCTCAACATAAACACATGAAAGACCAGATGAGCCAATTCCATTTCTCTAGGCAAATCCAACTCGTAGGCCACCTTACCAACCCTTCTCACCGCCCTATAAGGACCCACATATCTAGGGCTTAACTTGCTCTTCTTACCAAAATAGACGACACCCTTCATGGGTGAACCTTCAAATAAACCCAATCACCAACCTTGAATTCAAGATCCCTTCTCCTCACATCGGCATAAGACTTTTGGAGACTTTGGGCTATTTTCAACCTTTCTCTAATCATCCTTAACTTCTCAATAGCATAAATAACCAGATCCGGACAGAATAGGGCTTCTCCAACCTCAAACCACCAACCAGTGATCTACAACGTCTACCATAGAAAGCCTCAAAAGGAGCCATACCGATACTAGAATATAGCTATTGTTATATGCAAACTCAATCAATGGAAGATGATCATCTCAACTACCCTTAAGCTCCAATATACAAGCCCTAAGCATGTTTTCAAGTGTTTGGATAGTTCTTTCGACTTGGCTAACCGTTTGAGGGTGAAAGGGTACTAAGCTTTACTTTGGTTCCGAGACCTCTTTGGAAATACCTTCAAAAGTGTGAAGTGAATTGTGTACCACGATCCGATATGATGGATAAAGGAACCCCATGCAACCTCACCAAGTCATGAATGTACAACCTAGCATAATCTTCATCCCCATATGTAGTCTTAACCAGTAGAAAGTGAGCAGATTTTGTCATCCTATAAACCACAACCCATATGGAATCAAAACCCTTTCTAGTCTTGGGCAACCCAACCACTAAATCCTTATTAATCTCTTCCCACTTCCAAGTAGGAATCTCTATGTCTTGGGTTAGGCCACTCGGCCTTTGATGTTCGGCTTTGACTTGTTGGCAACTTTGGCAATCAGACACAAATTTTACAATGCCTTTCTTCATGCCTCCCCATCAATACACCTCTCTCAAATCTCTATACATTGTAGTAGAACCGGGGTGAATAGAATAGGAAGAACCATGAACCCCATCAAGAATCCTCTCTCTCAAGGCATCAACACAAGGCACACATAATCTACCTTGGTATCTAAGGGTACCATCTCCCCCTTGGGAGAAAACCTCCACCTTGCTATCTTTTACTAATGCCTTCAATTCAAACAAAGCGGGGTCAAGATCTTGCTTAGATTTTACCTCCTCAACCAATGAGGCTTTAGAACCATCAACAACAACCACACCCTCATTATCAACTTCTCGCAACCTAAACCCCAATCTAGCCAACCGATGGACCTCCCTAGCCATCTCTTCGTCACCGCCATAAACATGAGCTAAGCTACCTATGGTACCCTACCCAACATATCCGCCACCACATTAGCCTTATACGGATGATAATGCACACTCATGTCATAGTCCTTAAGAAGTTCTAGCCACCTTCTTTGCTAAAGTTGAGATTTTTTTGAGTGAAGACATATTTGAGGCTCTTATAATCGGTGAACATATCAACATGCACCCCATACAAATAGTGATGCCATATCTTTAATACAAATATCACGACGGCTAGCTCAAGATCATGGGTAGGATAGTTCTTTTCATGCATGTTGAGTTGCCTAGAAGCATAAGCTATGACCTTACCATTTTGTATTAGAACACAACCCAAACAGACTCTAGAAGCATCACAATACAAGACAAAACCCCTCTAGCCCATCCAGTAGTGATAATATAGGAGCGGACACAAGCTTATCTTTCAATGTTTGGAAGCTCTTTTCACACTCATTGGTCCACACAAACTTAGCCTTCTTTTTAGTCAATTTTGTCATGGGAGAAGCAATAAAAGAGAACCCATTCACAAATCTCTGGTAGTAACCCGCTAGGCCTAAGAAGCTCCTAATATCCGACGGGGTGAATGGTCTAGCCCAATTTCTAATCACATCCATCTTTTCAGGATCCACCTTAATACCATCCCCGACACTACATGACCTAAGAAGGAAACTTCTATCAACCAAAATTCACACTTCTCATATTTAGCATACAATTTCTCTTCCCTCAATCTTAGAAACACAACCCTCAAATGATCCCTATTCTCCTCCTCACCATAAGAATAGATAAAATATCATCAATGAATACCACAACAAACAAATCAAGGTAGGGTTTAAAGACCCTATTCATTATATCCATAAAGATGGTAGGTGCATTGGTCAACCCAAATGATATCACAACAAACTCATAATGCCCATACCTAGTCCGGAAGGCCGTCTTAGGAATATTAGACTCCCTCACCTTCACTTGATGATACCCGAACTGAAAATCAATATTAGAGAAGTGCCTAGCCCCTTGCAATTGGTCAAACAAATCATCAAATCCTTGGAAGAGGTTACCTATTCTTGATGGTGACTTTATTAAGTTGTCGGTAGTCAATACACATTCTAAAAGACCCATCTTTCTTCTTCACAAACAACACCGGTTGACCCCAAGGTGATTGGCTAGGCCTAATGATACCCTTCTCCAACAAGTCCCTCAATTGATCTTTCAGCTCCTTTAACTCTGCTGGGGCCATATTGTAAGGGGGAATAGAAATGGGTTGAGTATCGGGGAGGAGGTCTATACCAAAGTCTATTTCCCTTTCGCGAGGAACACCTGGAAGGTCATTTGGAAAGATATCAAGAAACTAATTTACAACTGATACTGACTCTATGGGAAGGACTTTGGTTTTCACATCCTAGCCCTCACAAGATAATGAAGGCATTCCTTAGAGATCAACTTACGAGCTTCAATGTAAGAGATGATTCTACCCTTGACTACCACATCATGACTCTCCCACTCAAGGATGGGTTCATTTGCGAATTAGAATTTGACCCTACAGGTTCTACAATCAATACGGGCATAGTATGCATGCAACAAATCCATCCCAAAAATGATATCAAAATCAACCATGTCTAACATAACAAGCTCACAAGGCAAGGTTTTATGCAAAATGCAAATGAGACAATTTCTATAAATCTTTCTACCAACAATAGATGCACCAATAGGAGTAGACGCCTCATATGACTCACACAACAATTTGGGTTCAACATGGAACTTTTTGGCAATAAAAAGGGTAACAAAAGGAAGAGTGACATCGGGATCAATCTATGCATACACATTAAAATCAAAGATTTTCAACATACCGGCAACAACGTCGGGTGCCTCATCAACCCTTGCCTCCAATGCAAAGCATAAAACCGATTGTGCCTTGGGGAACTATCTTCTCCGCCACCTCTACCCAAACGAATTCTATTAGCACCCCAGCCTTGAGGATGAACATCCTTACCCTTGTTGCGATCACGAGGGCAATCAACCTTTTTGTGACATACTTCCCCACAACCATCACATGCATTACTGTCTTTCAAGCATGGCCTTTATGACCCTTACCACATCTTGGGCACACATCATTAGGAACCACAACACCAACATCTTGGGTCCTTGGGAAGTCATTGGCCAATCCCCTATTAGAAGTGTGAGAAGGCCCTTGGCCTTGGTGGAATCGGCCACCCTTTTGGCTTTGGAACTTCCCCTCAATATAGGCCTTCTTGGCCTCATGACTCCTCATCTTCCTCAACTTTTCCTCCTCCATTTTTTTGTCATAGGTCATCAAATGGGACAAGTCCATGTTACTAATCAACATGGCAGACCGACACTCCTCACTCAACAAGTCGGAAACACTCATCACAATTTTTTTCATCTTAGACCTTGAGTCGGCCACCAAACATGGAACACATTTTGAAAGTTGGTTGAACTTGAGGGAATAATCCCTCACACTCATAGACCTTTGTCTCAAATTCATAAATTCCACCAATTTGGCTTCCCTAAGCTCAAGAGGGAAGAATCAATTAAGGAAAGCCGTCTTGAACTCCTCCCAAAGTACCATTGCTGACCCCCTTCTCCTCTTTCCATTGATTGTACCATATTTGTGCTACCCCTTTGAGTTGGTAAGCCGCCAACTCCACCTTATTGTCTGACCTCACACACATGATAGCCAAGATCTTGTAAACCTCATCAATGAACTCTTGAGGGTCCTCACTCACCTTTGACCCATGAAATTCCAGGGGATTTATCCTCATAAAGTCTCTCACCGGAGATGCTAGTGTAGGAGTATGAGGGGCTTGGGCCCCTTGGTTGGCTTGGTTAGCCACAACTTGTGCAAGCAAAGTTAGAGCATGCCGAAGCTCTCCATTAGCCGATTGCTCCTTCGATGTGTGGGCTCTTCTTCCTCTTGTATTAGGCATGATCTAGCATAACAAAGGACAATCATTAGGGGGAAAACCTTACCTCTACTTCTGTAGCACGACATAGAGTAAGAAGAAGGGAAATATTTTCCTAAATGCCTCATAGCCTATAGCTCATAGTTGTGGTGCACAACACAACCATGAACAAGACTCTAATCGATGTGGCGTGTTGGACTCCGAGGATCTAACAACCTGGTGCTCTAATGCTAAGTTTTTCATGACCCAAGCCTAGGGCCTAGTTGTGACACGACGCATGGGGAACACGAAGGGACCCCAAGCAAGCCTCTTAACATATTATTACATATCATTAGTTGCAGAAGCAATAAAATAAAACAACAATAAAGTAACATAGGGACAACGGGGCTAAGGGACAACTTTCATATCATAAAAATCAAGAGTCAAGAGAGATTCAAAGCTCATAATATTACACATGACATGTCCAACAACACCTCTACTACATAGATAGGAGCGGGGGACAAGACAAGCTATTGGGCTCACCCTCATAGTCAGCATATACATAAAAAAGGTATAGTCTTAAAACATATTATGGGAACATAAACATCGTCCCCGAAATAGAGGACTCACCAAAGAGCTTGAGAGAAGTCGTACTAGCCACGTGGAGGAGGAAGATCAAGTGGGGCTCCAGTTCGTACTTGGTGACATCATGTACGCATAGAGTATGCGTTAGTATGTTTGAATGTACTAAGTATGTAGGATGCAATGCAACAAGAGATAAGAACATAATCGAAATGCATAAGGGTAGACAATTAGTAGCATGTAAACAATATGGTATAAATGTGAGATCCTATGTAGTAAATCATGCTTATACAAAACACAATACATCTGCAAGAAGAGACCACTATTACATTGGTGGATTGTCACACCCTTCTGCCCTTGGTGATTGAGGTACCAACCCTATCAATTGGTTGGTGGATCGTCGCACCCTACCACCCTTGGTGACGAGCTACAAACCCCCCAACATGGTTATCAAGGTACAAAAGCCCTCACATGGTTGGTGGATTATCGCACCCTACCACCGTTGGTGAACGAGGTACAAACCCCTCGACATGGTTATCAAGGTATATACCCCTCGTAGGGCATGGTCACATTCCAACACTATATAGAAGGAAACTATACATATACATTCATTTCATCATCACATAGTCATTCAACCCATAAGACATGAATTAAACCTTCAATTCCTCAAGAAATAATAATTCAGATATTTTATCAAACACTTGGTGGGTGTGTAGTGGTAATGTAAAACTATGCACTTCAAGAGTAAAATCATGCTAGAAAATTCAATGTAAAACCATTAATAGATACTTGGTAACACACTCAAAAAATGTACATCAACATCCTTCATCAAATATCACAATAGATATTAGATTCATAGCTCAAAATATGCTAAAACAACCATAATTTCATGAAACCCCAACATACTGTGCAGTATAGTTCATAATAAATAAGACCCATGAGTAAATCAACTTTAGATCATACAATTTTAGGTAAAAGAGAGCTTAGTTATCATGGGTGAAAGGAACCCATGAAAGAAACTCACATACCTTGACTTTGGAGAATCCTTGAAGAAGATTGGAGATGGAGATTTGAAGCTTGAATGAGAACCTTAAGATCCAAATGAGTTGTGAGACTTGTATTTAGGAGATGAAATATTGACTAAGTGTTTGAGTGAGTATTTGAGAATGCCTTGAATGATATGAGGGTGAAATAACGCTAAGTATAGGATTGTCATGCATGGAAACACATAGGCCCAAGACCCAAAGGCCTTGGACCGAGATTGAAAAACTGAGCAAAATTTGCACGCGGCCCTTAGCGCGTTGCGCCAGGGGCGCGGAAACCTCACTGGAAATCGCATTTCTGAAAAAAATGAAATTGCGATTCGTTTGCTCTAAAATCGGGGTTAGACCTATTACCCACTCAATTTGACCCCCTGAACAAGAATATGAAGTTAGATTTTTGATATCGCTCACGGATTTTGAGATATGTGGAAATTACGATTCTGGGCACTTTCGAGGCACATTTTCGAGCACCTTTTGGGATCGTTTTCAACAGAAGCCCTACTGATAAGACTCACCTAGAAGAAAGTAGAATTTCATTGGTTGGATAAGTGTAAGAAGAGCTTTCAAAAGCTCAAGATATTGTTGACTACCATTCCTCTCTTGAGTTTGACTAAGAAAAATGTTGATTTCACTTTGTATTATGATGCAACGGGGGTTGGGTTAGGAGGTGTTTTGATGCTGAAAGGGAAATGATTGCCTATGCCTCTATGTAGCTGAAGGCATATGAGAATAATTACCCCACCCATGGCCCAGAGTTGGCAGTGATTGTCTTTGTTTTGAAGTTGGGACGACATTATTTGTATAGGTCTATATATTCACTAATCATCATAGTTTACAATACATTTTTAGCCAGAAACACTTAAATTTGAGACAGAGGAGGTGGATTGAGCTTCTAAAGGATGATGATTTGACAATTCTATACTATTCGAGAAAGACCAATGTGGTGGCCGATGCATTGAATAGAAAGGCTTCTTGTATGGGAAGTCTTGTGGCTATTTAAGTTAAGAAGCAACCCTTGGCTAGAGATGCTCAACGATTGGACAATGGGATGGTAAGACTATAACCTTTTGACGAAGGCAATGTTCTTGATTTCATAGAGGCATGCTCTTTTTTGATGGATTAGATCTGTAAGTAGTAGTTTGAGGATGAGACGTTGTGTCTCATTCGAGACAAGGTGACTAGGGGTGAGGATAAGGAATTCATGCTTGATTCTAATGGTGTTTTGAGGAATGTGGGCTAGATTGGTGTACCCATGGTGGGTGACGTGATCAGATTGATACTTGAGGAGGCCCATTGTACTAGATATTCCATCCAACTAGGGGAAGCAAATATGTATAATAACTTGAGTTAGAACTATTAGTGATGTCGCCAAGTTTGTATCCAAGTGTTTGAAGTGTAAGCAAGTTAAGTGTGAGCACTACAGACCATCTGCAGGTTGAAGATGTGGTTCATAGATACCCATCTGGTGTAAAATTAGATCCAACTCTTGGACATTCTAGACTTATCTAAGTTAAGAAATGCTAGTGTTGTTACAACTTCCATCATAAAAAAATACCTTTTGTAAGAGCACAAGTATTATGAAAAAGAGGAAGTACTAAAACAATATGTGAAACACAAC
Source organism: Solanum medicagineum (assembly GCA_026153255.1). Taxonomy (NCBI): domain Eukaryota; kingdom Viridiplantae; phylum Streptophyta; class Magnoliopsida; order Solanales; family Solanaceae; genus Solanum; species Solanum medicagineum. The sequence goes on along the minus strand of JAPFFP010042180.1, from coordinate 13,681 downwards.
TGTGCCAAAATGTCATAATTTAAAACTTGATCACAAAGAATTGTTGATAAATGTCACGCCCCAAGTTCACATCCTAGGCGTGATTGGCACCCAGAACCATTTCTGGTCCCAAGCGAACCACTGCACCTAGCTACTTTACTTAGCAGAAGACTTAGTTAATAAAGCAAAAGGCTAAATAGAATGAGCTAAGAGTACTGAAATATCTGAATAACTGAATAGCAAAATCATCTCAACAACAACTAAAAAGGAGATCTGAAGCACCTATCATATAGTCTATGGAACCTCTAACTAGCATAATTTGAAACAACCACTAGGACAGGCCCACAGTAGCCACAACTGAATGAAATAGTAAAAGAAAACATAGATGCTGACTTTAAAGCCTCTGATTGAGAAGAGGCCTCACCAATAGCTGGAATGGGTGGTTGGTCCTGAACGGAGCGTCTGCTGTGGAACTCTGTCACCTACATCTGCATTATAAAATGATGCAGGTCCAAAGGACGTCAGTACGTGGAATGTACGGTATGGAAAATGGCCAAAATGCAAACTCAGGATAAGGCACTATGCTCAAAGTAACTAAAAATGTCTCAAAATAAAGTAGCATAAATAGTAAATGCATTACATGCTAAAAATAGAACATATGTTGAAAGTCCGTATGTAAAAACTAACTTGATTTAACTTGGGGAGTTCCTCTAACCGGCAACCACCACTATGAGTTTCGTGATGATACAACATCTTGCCCACATTGCCAGAGCCATCCCATATTTTGTCGAGGTAAGGAATGAAACTAGGGGAGTGGATCCATCCAAAACTAGGCCATCTCAGTGACAATGAGGAGATGTACTTTTGGTATAATCCTATCCTACGCTGGCTATGTAGTTTATGAGTTCAAGTTATTATTACTCCAACTCATATCGGTGCTCAATACTACTCCCAAAATAGCTTTTATAATGCTCATACTTACAGAATATTCTTGCTCAAAATATTACTTTCTTCTCTTTGGGACTTAGTCCAACTTTAGCTTTTCTTAAAATTTTCTCAACTCATCTCTTTTCTTTGTCTGAAAGTTGTATCAATACAAGGTCTTTAACATGATATTTATTATTCAAATATATTGCAAATACATAAGCTTCAAGTACTTTTTAAACTCAACTCAAAATTGTGAATATTATAGCTTTTCATCAAATATATATAAGGTTCTCATGAATACACCAATAACCGTAAATCTTATCTCAATAACTTTACTTCATGCTAAAACCAGTAAAAGACATGATTTTTACCAAGAAGAATACATGAACAAGTATTTTGATGAAATTAACTAGTAATGGAAGAAACTTTGATCTCAACTTATAATTATGATTTTGGGTAGAATTTGATGGCTATAAATACCAAAATAATGGTAGGATAACTTTTGGAGGCCCTTACATACCCGAGGAATTAGTTTCTTTGAAGTATTGAAGAGAATTCTTGAAATCCCTAGCTTTCCTCTTGAATTTTCTGTTCTGAGTTCTTGGAAGGTTTTGAAGTTACTGATATTAATAGTACGTTCTAGGGGTTTAATTTGTCAAAAACTAATATATTTAGGCTTAAAAGGGTGAGAAAAGTCAAAAAATACCCCTCTTTTAAATTATTGGTAGGGTAGACTACGAGATCCTCTATGACCCGTAGAAGCTTCTACAAGTGGTAAGGGACCTTTCGTAGTCTTTCAGACAATTTATGGGGTCTCTGAAACTTTCTATGAGACCCATGTTACGACTTGTAGAGGGTTCCATGACCCGTAGATGGGTCTGTAATGTCATGGGCTGAAAATTGGTGTTTATTGACTTTTTCTACGAGATACCATATGGATTGTACTCTGAATTACGACCCGTAACTGCATCTCATAGTGCAACTCTGCACTGGCAGCCCCAGTAAAATGGCCATAAATTTTGATTCCAAAGACCAAATGAGGTGAAATTAGTTGCATTGGAAAGCTAACTCAAAGATATTTCATTTTGTATGCCATGAGACTATTCATTGTATTCTAAGAGATATGTGCATTTTAAGTTGACCCTTGCATATCTAAGGCTAGAAACTGAGCTTACAGGAAAGTTTTGAACTTGACTAAGTGCTAGAGGTCTCTTTGGGATCATTCATCCTCGAATTGAAGCTGAAACTAGGGAATACACATATGCTTGCTACTCATGAACTAGTTTATCAGCAAGAAACTATCCAAATATCTTATAACTTATATTCATAGATGTATCTCAACTCAATGATCGGAACAAGGAATATTACCTTTATTCTCATCATTGGAAGACACAAATAGGTGAGGATACCTAGCTTTCATATCTGCCTCAACTTCCCAAGTGGCTTCCTTGACGAATTCGTTCCTCTACAATACCTTAATGGAAGCAATCTCCTTGGTCCTCAATTTGCAAACTTATCGATCTAGTATTTGAACTGAGATCTCTTCCTATGTCAAGCTGTCTTTGACTCCAATACTCTCTATAGTCACCACTAGTGCGAGGTCTCCTAAACACTTCTTAAGCATAGAAATGTGGAATAGTGGATGAATAGCGACTAATTCTTGTGGCAATTCCAATTCATATGCCACTTACCAATCCTCCTAATAATATGGTATGGGCCAATAACCATAGACTGATTTCCCCCTTTTTCCCAAATCTCATAACTCCCTTCATCGGTGAAACCTTTAGGTACACCCAATCACCTACCTCAAATTCCAAATCCCTCCTTGTAATATCAGTATAAGACTTCTGTTGGCTTTGGGCTATCTTTAGTCTTTCTTGAATGACTTTCACCTTCTCCATCACCAAATGGACTAAATCAGGTCCTATCAATCCTACCTCACCAACTTCAAAACAGCTAATAGGTGATCTATACCTCCTCCCATAAAGGGCCTCATATGGTGCCATTTGTATGCTAGCTTAGAAACTGTTGTTATAGGAAAACTCAATCAAGGGTAAGTGATCATTCTAATTACCTTTAAAATCTATAACACATGCCTTTAACACATCCTCAAGAGTCTGTATAGTCCTCTCTGCTTGCCCGCCTATTTGGGGATGGAAGGTTATACTAAGATTCACCTTGGTACCAAGCCCTTTCTGAAAGGACTTCCAAAATTTTGTTGTGAAGTGTGATCCTCTATCAGAAATAATGGATAAAAGGAGCCCATGCAATCTAACGATCTCCTTAATGTAAGGTTTGGTATAGTCCTTAGCTGTGTCAGTCTTCTTGATAGGTAAAAAGTGAGCCAACTTGGTCATTCGGTCTACTATCACCCATATCAAGTCATGATATCTACGGGATTGAGGTAATCCTGTTATGAAGTATACATAAATCATCTCCCACTTCCACTCTGGAATCTCAATAGTCTGGGCCACACCAACAAACCTCTCGTAAATCTCTATACATTTTTGTTGCACCTGGGTGAATAGAGTGGCCTTATGAGCCTCAGCTGGAATCCTGTCTACAAGATCATCAATACTTGGTACACACAATGTGCCTTGGTATCTCAAAATTCCATCTCCCTCTTTGGTAAACACTAACACTTTTGTCTTCTGAATATCTTCTTTCAGTTGAAGGAGAATAAGATCCCGATCTTGCTTTTCTTTCACCTCTACCAACAATGATGACTCTGCTCCATTTTTCATAATGGCACCACCCTCATCAGAATCTTCAATCTACACGCGCAAACATGCTAGCTTGTGCACTTCCTTAGCTAGTTCTTTCTTTCAATCGTCAATCTATCCAGTGCTCCCCATGGTCAACCTTCTAAGAGTATCAGCAACTACATTAGCTTTACTTAGCTTATAGGAGATGTTCATGTCATAATTGAAACACCCCTCAATGTAGCTCGGAAAGACCCTATGATGCGTTTTTTTAGTATCTCAAAACCCGTGCAGAATTTCACAAATCTGACTTCATATTCTTGCTTAGAGAAAAACATTGTATGGGGAAACGGTTACTACAAGGTATATTTTACCCATGCCAAAAAAATATTTTTTTGGTGAAATTTGAAAGCAGTGGTTGTCCGTGTCGCAGCTGCAATGCGAACGGGATGCGCCTTAGCCCAAAAGTCTCCTTTTTCACTCAAGGACAATTGGGTAATTACCCAATGTCTATATATGTGTGAAAGCCTCATCCTTAGCCATTTTTCAATTACAAAACTCACCAAAAACCTCTCAATTCCACTCTAATCTTCACCAAATCCTCCATCCATTCTCAAAATTTTCAAGAAGTTCTGTTAGAATTCAAGAAAACCAAGTCACGCCCCAAGTCCTCTTCAAGTTTTTCTTCAAGAAAAGACAAGTATAAGGTATGTGGGTCTTCATCCATGAGTCCTTTCACCCATGGAGCCCCAAAACTATTTTTATCAAATTTCTTGATTCTAATGACTAATTCTTTATAAGTATTTTCTATTATCACTCCATTACATGAAAAATGTTGGAAATTTGTTGATTCTTTATTTATTGATGCATGGGCTCCTACTAGTGATTGAGATTATGATATGTTTATTAAATTAAAGCTTTGTAAGCTATGACATCTTGAAAGACTCTAAAATATTATAAATTTTTGAATGGTTTCATGACACCCAAATTGGGGGTTTTCAAATATGTTGTTGGGTTGTTTGAATGACTTCTTAAATAACTTTAATTTACCCCTCTCATATTCCTTCTTGAATTCTATGAATTTAAGCTTAATTACATATACCCAACATGTTTTGATTAAGTTATGTGGCAAATGTCTTATGTGATGAAGGCTTATGGTAACATAGATGATTCATGGATGTTGTTGATGTTGAAGGGAAATTAAGCATGCTATGAGTTTATGAGAATGTTATGAATGATATGAAACCCTTTAATTGATATAATGATGTGATGGTTTGATGAGCTAGTTCATGAATGTTATGGAGGATGAGGTATATCAAATATTTTGTGAGGTTTGTTGAAATATTATGAAAGCTACGTGTTATTGTAAAGCCCTCCTTATGATGTTATGTTATACAAGTTTGTGTATTCATGATTACCCTCATGTTTGTATGTCCAATGGGACTAGTCTTATGAAATTTAACATGAATGAATAAAAGAAATGTGAGTCCCCATCTAGTTATGATATGAGACTATGATGATCTATTAGTAGAGGGGTATGAAATAATGACCCTTTAGTAAAGGGATATGATGATGATGCTAGCCGATAGTAGAGGCTTAGCCAAGATTATGATGTTAGTCGATAGTACAGGATTAGCCAAGATATAGGAGCTATCCTTGTGATGATGATTAATGTTGGGACGGGTTAGTAGAATTTTCCTCCATTGTTTTACAAGGCTTATGGGATGGGTTAGTAGAATACCTCTCCAATAATGAATTTCATGATTCCTCCCTATGATTATTCCGTGAGAGTTTACTTAGCACCAAGTGGACCTTGGGATGGATGCAGATGCTCCCTGCTAGAAGAGGCATGAGACCGTTAGTAGAATCCCATTGTCCTATAACTACGTGCCATCGTAGGAAATAAGAATCGTCCGCTAGTAGAGCTTGATTTCTAGACCAACCAGTAGTATAGGTTGCTCAATAGCAAAACTTTTGTGGATCCACTTAGTCATCTTAGGAGGTCTCCTTGGCAAGTGACTTGAAATGCCCCAAAAAGTGCCCAAAAATATTCCTCGAAAATGCCCAAATTTGTAATTTCCATCTACCTCAAAATTCATGCATGATATCAAAAATTTGACTTCATATTCTTATTCAGCGGGTAAAATTGAGTGAGAAATGGGTATAACCCGAATTTTAGAGGACGTGCAGCGAAGAACGAATTTTGCAAAAATTTTAATTCCAGTAAGGGTACGCGTTTGCTTTGGGATGCAGAGCCGTTGCGGATATGTGTTATTTTGTGCTAGTTTTCCTATTTCAGTCCAAGGCCTTTGGCTCTTGGGCCTAAGCCTCCCTATGCGTAAAAACACCTATACTTAGTCATTTTTCAACTCCATATCCTAGAAGACATTCTCCAAAATCCTCTCTAACACTTAGACAAATATTTCACCCAAATTCAAGTGTCCCAATCTCATTCTGGATCTCAAGACTTTCTTTCAAGCCTCAAATCCTCAATCAAATCTTTATCAAGGAAATCTCCAAAGTTGAGGCATGTGGATTTCAACCATTGGGTCCTTTCACCCGTGGTGCCTAATCTTTCTTTTTACGTAAATTGCCTGATTTCAAGTTAGATTATCTATAGGTATCTCTTACTATGAAATTTAGTTATAAACTATGCTGGGATTTAATAAAATATGACTGTTTAAGCATATTTTAAGCTAAGAATCTATGATCCATTATGTGCTTTGATGAAGGTTTTTGATGTATCTTGCATGAGGGTATTACCAAGTGTTGGTGGATGGTTTTACATTGATTTTTCTCATATGATTTCACCCTTGAATTGAGTGATTTTGGACTAGCATTACACACCTGCCAAGTGCTTGATAAAATGTCTGGTTATGGAATCTTGAGACATTGAAGGTCTAATGCATGACATATGAGTTAAATGACTTTATGATAATGAAAGAAATATACATATGAGTTGTTTTCATGAAAGGTATCTATAGTGTTGTAAGTTGACCACACCTAGTTGAGGAGGTGTTATGCCTCAACCACTTTGATGGGGGGTGGTCATGCTCATCTACCAATTAGGGGCTATATTCCTCAATCAGTATGATGGGGGATGGTCATGCTCATCTACCATGTTGAGGGATATATACCCTGACCACTATGATGGGGCTTAGTATGCCCATCTACCAATTGAAGGGTAAATTTCTCAATCACTTCCCAAGGGATGGCCATACCTTGAATTCCAAGTACTAGTTTACTTATTCTATAAAGGTGGTCTCTACCTGCATATGTAATACGTTCTATATAAGCATGTTTTACTTCAAACATCATTCATGCTTGCCATATACTATTATGCTCATTCATTGCCTAATTAAGTATTTTGATTATGTCGCTTATCTCTTGTTGCATTGCATCCTACATACTTAGTACATTCAAACAAATTAAAACATACTCTATACCTACATGATGTTACTATGTAGGAACCGGAGCTCTACTCGATCATCTTCGTCCTCCACGTGGCTAGTTGGTTTTCTTAAAGATAAGCTATTGGTGAGTCCTCAAGTTTGGCGACACTAGCTTTTCTCTTTTACTCCTATTATCTATTTATGTTTTACTTTGATACTAAAGGGTGATCTCGAAACGTTGTCTTGGACACCGCTCGAATCTAAGCTTAGAGGTGTTGTTGGACAAGTTATATAATCATGCTTTGAGCTTTGACTTTCTGGACTCTTGTATGTTTTTAATTATGAAGGACTTAGCCCCTTTACCCTTACTTTATGTCTCTTGATGTTGTTTACTTGCTTCCGTGACCAAGGATAGGTAATGATATGCTAAGAGGCTTGTTTAGGGTTCCCCATTCGCCGTGTCACGTGTAGGCCCTAGGCTTGGGTCATGACAAAGATGGTATCAGAGAATTAGATTGTTAATGGTCCTCAGTATCTAACACACCACGTCGCTTAGAGTCATATTTGATGGTTGTGAAATGCACCACAACAATGAGTAAGAGACTATGAGACGTTTTAGAAAATATTTCCCTTCTTCATGATGTATGTTGTGCTATAGAAGTTATGTAAGGTTTCTACTCTAACGAATGTTATTTTCCATTATCATGCCAAATATAAGAGGAAGAAGAGCCGGCGCACCTAAGGAACAACCAGCTCCTCTCGCTCCTCAAGCTCCTCCAGATGGAAGAGTGGCTCATGAGGAATTTTGGGATGCTATCACCATGCTAGCCCATGCCATGACTAATCAAGTCAACCAAGGGGACCAATCCCCTCATGCTTCCACACCAGCTTCAAGGGTGAGATACTTTACCAGGATGAACCCCTTGGAGTTCCATGGGTCTAAAGTGGATGAGGAACCTCAAGAATTTATTGATGAGGTGTACAAAGTGTTATCTATCATGGGGGATAGATCAGAGGAGAAGGCGGAGTTGGCGACATACCAACTCAAAGGGGTAGCTCAAATATGGTATGTCCAACAAAAAGCGGAGAACGGGAACAACAATATCATTGTTTAGGAGGAGTTTGAGGTGGCATTTCTCAATCGGTTCTTCCCTCTTGAGCTTAGGGAGGCCAAGATGATGGAGTTCATGAATTTAAAGCAAGAATCTATGAGTGTGAGGGAGTATTCCCTCAAGTTCAACCAACTCTCCAAATGTGCTCCACAATTGGTTGCCGACCTGAGGTCTAGAATGAAAAAACTTGTGATGAGGTATCCGACTTGGTTAATGAGGAGTGTCGTGCCACTATGTTAATTAGTGATATGGATTTGTCCCACTTAATAGTGTATTCCGAACAAATGGAGGGGGAGAAACTTAGAAAAAAGTGGAGCGGTGAGGCCAAGAGGGCCCGTTTTGAGGGTAGGTTCCATAGTCCCAAGGGTGGTCGATTTCATCAAGGCCAAGGGTCTTGTTATGCTCCTAATAGAAGGTTTGCCAATGACAACCCGAGGTTCAAAGGTGATGGTGGTGTGGTGCCTAATGCTATGTGTCCAAAATGTGGTAAGGGTCATAGTGGCCTATGTTTGAAAGACACCAATGCTTGTTTTGGTTGTGGTGAAGTGGGACATAAGGTGGTGGATTGCCCTAGAAATTGGAACAAGGGTAAGGATGTTCGTATACAAGGTACAAATGCGGTTCCTAGGGGAAGAGGTGGCCAACAAGATGGTGGCCTAAGGCACAATCGATTTTATGCTCTTCAAAGGAGACAAAGGGTAGATGAGGTGCCCAATGTTGTCACCGGTATGTAAAAAATCTTTGAGTTTGATGTGTATGCATTGATAGGTCCAGGTGCCACTCTTTCTTTTGTTACCCCCTTTTGTTGCCAAAAAGTCTGATATTGAACTCAAATTATTGTGTAAGCCTTATGAGGTGTCGTTTCTCGTTGGTGCATCTATTGTTTCTAGAAGAGTCTATAAAAATTGTCCCGTTTGCATTTTGCATAAAATATTGCCTTATGATTTTTTTGAGTTGGATATGGTAGATTTTGATGTCATTCTTGGGATGGATTGGTTGCACAAATATTATGCATCTATTGATTGTAAAACCTATAGGGTCAAATTCCAATTCCCTAATGAACTCGTCCTTGAGTGGGAGAGTCATGATGTGGTGGTCAAGGGTAGATTCATTTCTTGCATTAAAGCCCATAAGTTGATTTCTAAGGGGTGTCTCTATCATCTTGTGAGGGTTAGGGATTTAAGTCCAAAGTCCTTCCAATCAATTCAGTTTCGGTGGTTAATGAGTTTTTTGTTGTCTTCCCTAATGATCTTCTCGATGTTTCTCCCGAAAGGGAAATAGACTTTGGTATAGACCTCCTTCCCAATACTCAACCCATTTCTATACCCCCTTACTGGATGGCCCCGGTGGAGTTAAATGAGTTGAAGGGGCAATTGAGAGATTTGTTGGAGAAGGGTTTTATTAGGCCTAGCCAATCACCTTGGGGTGCACCGATGTTATTTTTGAAGAAGAAAGATGGTTCTCTTAGAATGTGCATTGATTACCGACAACTTAATAGGGTTACCATAAAGAATAAGTACCCTTTACAAAGGATTGATGATCTTTTTGACCAACTTCAAGGGGCTAGTCACTTCTCTAAGATTGGTCGTCGGTCCGGGTATCACCTAGTGAAAGTGAGGGAGTGTGACATTCCCAAGATGACCTTCTGTACTAGGTGTATTATGAGTTTTTGTTAGGTCCTTTGGGTTGAGCAATGCACTGGCTATCTTCATGGATCTTATGAATAGAGTCTTTAAACCTTACATTGATTTGTTTGTGGTGGTCTTCATTGATGATATTTTGATATATTCCCACAGTGAGGAGAAGCATGTGAGTCAGTTGAGGGTGGTGCTACAAAAATTGAGGAAGAAAAGTTGTATACTAAATATGAGAAATGTCAGTTTTGGTTGCAAGAGGTTGCCTTTCTAGGTCATGCAGTGTCGGGGGATGGTATTAAGGTGGATTCTAAGAAGATGGAGGTGATTACAAATTGGCTTAGACCTTTGACCCCATTGGATATCAGAAGTTTCTTGGGCATAGCGGGTTATTACCGGAGATTTGTGAATGGGTTCTCTTCTATTGCTTCTCCTATGACTAACTTGACCCAAAAGAAGGCTAAATTTGTGTGGACCGATGAGTGTGAAAGGAGTATCCAAACCTTGAAGGATAAGCTAAGTGGTAAGGTTATAGCTTATGCCTCTAGACAACTTATATGCATGAAAAGAACTATCCTACCTATAATCTTGAATTGGCCGCCGTGGTATTTGCTTTGAAAATTTGGCATCATTACTTATGGGGGTTCATGTTGATGTGTTCACTGATCACAAGAGTCTCCAATATGTGTTCACCCAAAAAGATCTCAACTTGAGACAACAAGGATGGTTGAAGCTCCTTAAAGATTATGATATGAGTGTTCATTATCACCCCGAAAAGGCTAATTTTGTGGCCGATTCTCTAAGTAGGGTGTCTATGGGTACCCTAGCTCATGTTGATTAAATAAGGAACTAGATAGATTAGAGAGAAAAAAGAATAGATAATAAAAAATGATAAATAAATAAAGGAATTTTGGATTAGGTCAGCAATCCATGTTTGGGGCGGTATGGATAAAAGAACTTCCTATGTTATACTATTCAATTCTCAACGGCGAAGTGATTTGATAGTTCAGATATTGTTATTCATGATATTGATCTAATTCAAGATCATCAAGAGATTAGAAGTTCCTACCGCTTTTCTACTTATCATTTATGTAAAAACAGTCAGTCAAAACGATTAATTATTAACTAATTTGAATGAAACTTGACTTTTGAATTCTTAGTTAAAATTGATGAAATAAAATTAAAAAGATTCCAATTTTATGTCTTAAATGAAATGAGTGGACTAGAACGGCACATCGATTGGCTAGATTAGGGGTTAGGTTGGAAGAAATTGATAATGGTGGTATTGTGGTCGTTGACGGTTCTAACTCTTACTTGATTGAGGAGGTGAAGGCAAAGCAAGATCTTGAGCCCACCTTGTTAGAGTTGAAGGCCTTGGTGAGAGATGGTAAGGTGGTGGTTTTCTCCTAAGGGTGAGATGGTGACCTTAGGTACCAAGCTAGGTTTTCTATGCCTAGTGTAGATGTCTTGAGAGAGAAGATTCTTGATGAGGCTCATAATTTTTCCTATTTTTATTCACCCTGGTTCTACAAAGATGTATAGAGATTTGAGAAAGGTGTATTGGTGGGGAGTTATGAAGAAAGACATTGTTGGTGTCACGACCCAAGCCTAGGGCCTATATGTGATATGGCACAATGGGAACCCGAAGGGACCCCAAGCAAGCCTCTTAGAACATAATTACACATCCTTGGTCGCGGAAGCAATAAAATAATAACAAGAGATAGTAAATAGGGATAACCAGGGCTAAGGGACATCTTTCATATCATAAACGTCAAGAATCAAGAGAGAGTCAAAGCTTATATCACTATACATGACATGTCCAACAACACTCTACTATATAGATAAGAACGGGGGCCAAGACAAGCAATCGAGTTAACCCTCATAGTCAATATATACATGAAAGAAAGATAGTCTTAGAACAAAGCATCATATCATAAGCATCGTCCCTAGAATGGAGGACTCACCAACAAGCTTGACCAAAATTGCATTACGCACGTGGGGGAAGATGCTCAAGAAGGGCTCCATTTCCTACATGGTGAGATCATGTAGGCATTGAGTATGCATTAGTACATTTAAATGTACTAAGTATGTAGGATGCAATGCAAAAAGTGATAAGAGCCATAAACAAAAATCATAACACAGGCAACGAATAAGCATATAGCAATATGACATGTATGAATGATGCTTGAAGTAAAATCATGCTTATATAGCACATAATACATGTGTAAGAAGAAACCATTATTAGTGCAAATCCAAGGCTTACCACCTCCTTGTAGTGGCACATGAGGTACAAACCCCTCATCATTAACACAAAACCCCCAACATGGTTATCAAAGTACAAACCCCTCGACCTGGTTGCACGGCCTGCCACCTCTCGAGTGAGGCAATTGAGGTACGAACCCCTCAACATGGTTACCTAGGCCTACAACCTCCCAAGTGAGGCTTGGTCATTTCCTCCACACTATAGAGATAATATCATGTACATACATTCCTTTCATCATCATATAGTAATTCAACTAATAAAACATGCATTGGGTCTTCAAATCCTCAAGAAACCATACCCAAACATTTTATCAAACACTTGGTGGGTGTGTAGTGCTAGTGTAAGACCATGCAATTCAAGAATGGAATGAAGATAGAAAATGCAGTATAAAACTATCAATAGATACTTGGTAATTAAGCAATATACATCAAAACCCTTCATCAAGTCTCACAATAGAACTTAGATCCATAGCTCAAAACATGCTAAACCAGTCACAATTTCATGAAACCCCAACATAACGTGCAGTGAAATTCATAATAAGACCCATGAGTAAATCAACCTTAAATCATGTAATTTAGGGTAAAAGGAAGCTTTAGAATCAAGGGTGAAAGTAACCCATGAAAGAAACCCACATACCTTGACTTTGGAGAATCCTTGAAGAAGATTGGAGATGGAGACTTGAAGCTTGAATGAGAACCTTAAGATCTCGATGAGTCTTAAGACTTGGAATTTAGAGAGAAATATAAGCCTAAATGTTTGAATGAGTATTGGGGAATGTCTTGAATGATATGAGGGTGAAATACGGCTAAGTGTAGGTACTTTCATGCATGGGAACACTTAGCCCAAGACTCAAAAGTCTTGGACTGAGCTAGAAAAATAGTGCACAAAATACACAGTAGCGCCTTGGCACGTCGAGCCAGGGGCGCGGATTCACATTGGAAATCACATTTTTGTGATTTTTAAATTTTTCTACAGTTGCTCTTAAATCAGGGTTAGAGCCATTTCCTACAAAATTTTACCCCCTAAACAAAAATATGAAGTCGGATTTTCGCAATCATGCACCTATTTTGAGATATGTGGAAATTATGATTCTGGGCACTTCTAAGGCATATTTTTGGGCGCTTTTAGGGTCATTTCAGCTAGGTTTGTATCCTGTTGCCATAATGGCCAACAAGTTAAAGCTGAGCATGAAAGGCTGGGTGGCCTAGTACAAGATATAGAGATCCCTACTTGGAAGTGGGAGGAAATCAATTTGGATTTTGTGGTTGGGTTGCCTAAGACTGTCACGGCCCAACCCCGGGGTCGTGATTTGTGCCGGTTAGGCACTTAACCCGTCATCAAATCACCAAATCCTAAGCTAATCTTACGAAATTGTACCGAAATTTCGGCAGGGTTTCCTCTGTTTCTATACCCTATCCAAACCTGCAGCAGCTACCAGAAAGGATAAGCAACACATATATACATATATATATACACTAAAGCGGGCCGACAAGGTCACCGCTGCGGTCCTGCCGCCTAATAGAGTATCATACATACACGGTCACAACACACGCTATCGTGGCTACTCCCACACGTGCCCACCGGCCTCTACATAACAGAATGAACATTGACGGGACAGGGCCCCGCCATACCCTCAAAAGTACTAAAGAATATGTAGCGACAAAAGTGTAAA
>JAPFFP010042179.1:0-14388 GCA_026153255.1 Solanum medicagineum | reverse complement strand
CAAAACTCAAGCTACATGAAAGGAACTACCCCACCCATGATCTAGAGTTAGCTGCCATTGTGTTTGCATTAAAGATTTGGCTTCATTACTTGTATGGGGTGCATGATGATGTGTTCACCAACCACAAGAGCCTCCAATATGTCTTCACTCAAAAAGATCTCAACTTGAGGCAAAGGTGATTGTTAGAACATCTTAAAGACTATGATATAAGTGCGCACTATCATCCGGGTAGGGCAAATATGGTGGTAGATGTGTTGAGTAGGTGCCTATGGGTAGCCTAGCCCATGTTGATAGTGGTGGTAAGGAGATGGCTAGGGAGGTGCATCAATTGGCTAGATTGGGGGTTAGGTCGGAAGTGGTTAGTGATGATGGTGTTGTGGTTATTGATGGATCTAATTCTTCTTTGGTTGACAAGGCGATAGCGAAGCAAGATCTTGACTTCTCCTTGCTTGAATGGAAGGCATTGGTAAAAGTGGGCAAAGAAGAGGTTTTCTGCCAAGGGGGAGATGGTACCCTTAGGTACCAAGGTAGCTTGTGTGTGCCTCGTGTTGATGGTTTCAAGGAGAAGATCCTTGATGAGGCTCATAATTCTTCTGATTGAATCCACCCCAGTTCCATCAAAATGTATAGAGATTTGAGGGATGCGTATTGGTGGGGAGGCATGAAGAGGAGTATTGCCAAATTCATTTTCGGTTGCCATAGTTGCTAACAAGTCAAAGCCGAACATCAAAGGCTGAGTGGCCTAACTCAAGACATAGAGAGTCCCACTTGGAAGTGGGAGGTGATTTATATGGATTTTGTGGTTGGGTTGCCCAAGACTAGTAATGGTTTTGATTCCATTTGGGTAGTGGTTGATAGGATGACGAAATCGGTTCACTTTCTATTGGTTAAGACCATATATGGAGCTGAAGAGTGTGCAAGGTTGTACATCCATGAGTTAGTGAGGTTTCATGGGGTTCCTTTGTCCATCATATTGGATCATGGTTCACAATTCACTTCATACTTCTGGAGGTCTTTTCAGAAGGTCTTGGTACAAAAGTTTATCTTAGTACGGCCTTTCACCCTCAAACAGATGGCCAAGCTAAAAGGACAATGCAAACCCTTGAAGATATGCTTAGGGCATGTGTATTGGAGTTGAGGGGTAGTTGGGATGACTACTTTCTTTGAGTGAGTTTGCTTACAACAATAGCTATAACTCTAGCATCGGTATGGCTCCTTTTGAGGCTCTTTATGGGAGATGTTGTAGATCACCGGTTGGTTGGTTTGAGGTTGGAGAGGTGGCCTTATTGGGATCGGATCTGGTTATGGAGTCTGTTGAGAAGGTGAGGATGATGAGGGAGCGATTGAAGACAACCCAAAGTCGTCAAAAATCCTATGCCGATGTGAGAAAAGGGACCTTGAATTCAAAGTGGGCAATTGGGTTTATTTGAAAGTTTTTGCAATGAAAGGAGTGGTCCATTTTTGTAAAAAGAGGAAGTTGAGTCCAAGCTATGTTGGTCCTTATGAGGTCTTGAGGAGGGTTGGCAAGGTAGCTTATGAGTGGAAGTTGCCTAGTGAAATAAATTTGGTTCATCCGGTGTTCCAAGTCTCTATTGTTGCGAAGATGTGTTGTGATCCTAATGCTATTGTGCCTCTCGATGTTGTGGGTGTTATTGAGGATAACTTGACTTATGAGGAGACTTTGGTTCAGATTTTTGATAGGCAAGTGGAGTGATTGTGAAACAAGGAGGTGGCATCCGTTAAGGTCCTTTGGAGGGACCAATAAGTTAAGAGTGCTACTTGGGAGCTCGAGGCGGACATGCAAAAGCGGTATCCTTATCGTTTCTACTCCACTCAAGCCTAAGGTACTAATTCTAGGTCTCTATGTGATTACAAGTCTAATGTTTCATCCCCTATGAAATTCATATGCATTCATGTTTAAGTTGGCAAGTTTATGATGATTTTATACTTATGCTGAGATTTTGAAATTGGTGTTTTAAATGTAATGTAGCATTCTTGTTTGGGCTAATTTGTTCATGATTACTCTTGTCTTGTACATCTCTTTTAAATTCAGGGACGAATGTTCGCAAGGGGGAGACATTGAAATGACCCCAAAAAGTGCCCGAAAATGTACCTTGGAATGCCCAAAATTTTAAATTCCATATATCTCAAAATCTGTTAATTATTTTGAAAATACGACTTTATATTCTTATTAAGGGGGTCAAAATTAGGGGGAAAAGGGTTTAACCCCGATTTTAGATCAATTGAATAACAATTTCAAATATGCAAAATTTCAATTTCCAGAGACGATCTGCGACAGCACCGCGACGTGCAGCTGTTGCGGATATGTGTTAATTTGGCCTCCATGACAGGTCCGCATTGTAGACCTGTGTATTTTGTTTCCAGTGATTTCTATCTCGGTCCAAGGCTTTGGGGTCTTGGGACTAAGTGTTCCCAACTGTGTTTTTACCTATACTTAGCTTTATTTCACCCTCATATCGTCCTAATCATTCCCCAATACTCACTAAAATACTTAGCCATATTTTCACTCCTAATTCAAGGCCCAAACTCTCATCCCAAGCTAAGGTTCTCCTTCAAGATTCTTCTTCAAGCTTCAAGTGTCCATCTTCAGTCTTCACCAAGATTATCTCTAAGCTAAGGAATGTGGGTTTCTTTCATTGGTTCATTTCACCCATGATATCCAAGCCTCCTTTTACTGAAATTGCACGATTTAAAGTTGATTTACGAATGAGTCTTCCTTATTATGAAATTCACTGCACATTATGTTAAAGCGATGTAAAGTTGTGACTGTTTTGCTATGTTTTGAGCTATAAATCTTGGATCTAATGTAAGATTTGAGGAGTGTTTTTGATGTACAATGGTTGAGAGTGTTACAAGGTGTTGATTGATGGTTTTACAATGGATTTTCTTGCATGATTTCATCTCTATATTTTATGGTTTTATAGTAGCATTCCACATCCTCTAAGTGCTTGATAAAATGTCGAAATGTGGTTTCTTGAGTAGTTGAAGTTCCAACACATGAGATTGATATGAATGACTATTTGATGATGAAATGGTCTTATGTATATGATATACTCTACATAAATTGTTGCATTAGACCATACTCGATCCGGGGGGCTAAGAGCCCGGGTAACCAAGGTAGGGTTTGTACTCATCAACCATGTGAGGGATTTGTACTTCGCTACTGTGGTGATAAGATGTGATTATTATCAAACATGTGAGGGGTTTATACCATACCGCTAGGGTGATGGCATGAAAACATGATCAACCACTAAGGGATTCGTACCTTGAAAAGCTAGCTTCGTCTCTTCTACGCATATGATATCCTAGATGAACAAGAGTTACTTAAGTATGTTTTGCTTATACATTGATCATACATGCCATATTGTTATATGATGCATTTTGATTATGATGTACCTCTCTTTTTGCATTGCATCCTACATACTTAGTACATTCAAATGTACTAACGCATGCTCTTGTCTACATGATATCACCACATAGGAACCGACACCCAAGTTTATCCTCCTCCTCCACGTGTGTAGTTTGATACTAGTCGAGCTAGTTGGTGAGTCCTCCACTTGGGGGACCTTAGTCTATGTTGCTCTTATTATGTATTGAGACATTCTTCCTTATGTTCTATTTTGACTATGAGGGTGAGCCCAGTTTCTTTGTCTTGGCCCACGCTCTTATCTATGTATTAGAGGTGTTTGTTGAACATGTTATATATCTATGATATGAGCTTGATTCTTTTCTCTTGATTATAATGTTATACAAGCTTTTCCTTTAGTCTCGTTGCCCCCTATTTCTTACGCTCTTATGTTGCTTATATGCTTCCGCAACTAATGATGTGTAATGATAAGGTAAGAGGCATGTTTGGGGTTCCTTCGGGTTCCCCATTCACCATGTCACACTAGGACCTACGCTTGGGTCGTGAAAGATTTCACGCCGGGTAACCATGTCAAGGGGTTCGTACCTTCATAACCATGTTGAGGGGTTTGTACCTTGATAACCATGTCGGCGGTTTGTACCTTGGTCACCATGGGTGGTAGGGTGTGATGATCTATCAACCATGTCGGGGGGTTTGTACCTTTGCAAACATGTCGGGGGGATCGTACCCCGATCACTGTGGATGGTAGAGTGAGATGATCCACCAACCAGTTGAAGGGGTTTGTATCTCATTCACCACCGGTGGTTGGGTGTGACGATCCACCAATATGATAGTGGTCTTTTCTTACACATGTATTTTGTTCTATGTAAGCATGTTTTATGTAAGCATTAATCTAATAGGCCATCTTGCTATTACGCTACCTATTGAGAATTATTATGCATTTTTCTTATGATTCCTATCTATTGTTGCATTGCATCATACATAATTATTACATTCAAACGTACTAACACATACTCTGTGCCTACATGATGTCACTATGTAGGAATCGGTGTAGCGCTTGATCATCCTCCTCCTCCACGTGGCTAGTACGATTGTCTCTCAAGCTAGTTGGCAAGTCCTCCATTCCGGGGATGTTACTTATGATCTCTTGCTATGTATCAAGACTATCTTTCCTTTATTTATGTATCGACTATGAGGGTAAGCCCGGTTGTTTGTCGTGGCCCCCACTCTTATCTATGTAGTAGAGGTATTGTTGGACATGTTATGTATATATACTATGAGCCTTGACTCTCTTGTTTTCTTAATGATCTGATATGGAAGTTTACCCTTAGCCCCAATTCCCTAGCTTTTGTTAATCTCTCGTTGCCATTTTAGTTGCTTCCACGACCAAGGATATGTAATGATATGCTATGAGGCTTGTTTGGGGTTCCTTCGGGTTCCCTATTCGTTGGTCATGTCTAGGCTTTAAGCTTGGGTTGTTATAGATTGTAGATATAATTGGTTGAAAATGGATCCCAAGCAAGCACTTAATGAAAATGAAATTGTTCTAAAGGTGGAAGATCAAGCCTACTTTGATCAAAGCCGATTCCTCTCAGCCAAATATGCCCGAAAATATGATGGGTATTTGGGTTGGCTTGTAATTAGAGAGAAGGGCTTGCTTGGAGAAGGTAGAGGATAATATGACAAAATTCTTTAGCTGGCTACAAGCTTCAGGTTGGATGTGCTTTGCTGAGGAGCCAATCAGAGCCAACCACTCCATAGTAGTTGTGTTCTATGCTAATAGAAACAAACTTTGGAGAGCAGATGGCTACCATGATTAGGGCAATGAGAGATGATTTCTGCCTGACGATTATCAATGCTATCTATGGGCTACCAGATGCTAATAACAGGGTGTACAAGGAGAGGTATCGAGAGTTGGATTCTCAGTGGTTGGTGGACAAGTTGCATGATGGAGTTCCTTCAGAGTACTTCACTTCACATAGAGAAATTGACTCACGTGAGTTTACGTTGGAAGATAGATGTTGGCTGTCTATCAATTGTGCTTGAGTCATTTCCTCTACACATGATGCGGAGGTTACTTTGGACTGTGCACTTGTTATAGTTTCCATCTTGTATGGTCTTCAGGTAAATATGGGATAAATCGTAGTAGATCAGATTAAAAAAGTGGCCAAAAGGAGGACCAAGAGCTTAGTATACCCTTCTTTGATTTCCAGACTATGCTATGAGGCAGGGGTGTCTGTCCTACCTACAGATGAAGAGAAGAAGTCGGCAAGGAAATATATCCACTAAAGATAAGAGGAGGTGAAATGACCCCAAAAAGTGCCTGAAAATGTGCCTCGAAAGTGCCAAAAATCGTAATTTCCATATTTCTCAAAATTCATGTATGATATTGAAAATCCAACTTTATATTCTTGATCGGGGGGTAAATTTGAGTGAGAAATGGGTCTTACCGCGATTTTAGAGCAATTGTATCAAAATTTGAAAATCACAAAATGTGATTTCCAGAGAGGTTTTTGCGCCCAAAGAGCGACGCGCCAGGGGCACGCGTCTATGTATGTTGTGGACGGTTTTGTTGTATTGGTCCAAGGCTCTTGAGTCTTGGGCCTAAGTCTTCCCATACGTGAAAATACTTATACTTAGCCATGTTTCAACACCATATCATACTAGACATTCCCCAATACTCTCTCCAACATTTAGATAAATAATTTACCCCAAATTCAAGTGCCAAATCTCTTTCCGGATATTAAGGAAATCTCTCAAGCTTCAAGTCTCCATTCCAGTCTTCATCAAGAAATTCTCCAAAGTCAAGGTATGTAGGTTTCAATCATTGGGTCCTTTCACCCATGGTGTCCAAGCTTGCTTTTTACCTAAATTACATGTTTCAAAGTTGATTTTTCTTATAGGTGTTCTATTATGAATTTGACTATGAACTATGTTGGGGTTTTGTAAAAGTGTGACCGTTTAAGTATGTTTTGCGCTATGAATCTTTTATTTATTTTGATATTTGATGAAGGGTTTTGATGTATATTGCATGAGGGTACTACCAAGTGTTAGTGGGTGGTTATAAATTGAATTTACTTGCGTGATTTCACTCTTGAATAGCATGGTTTTACACTAGCATTACAAACCCACCAAGTGTTTGATAATTTGTCCGGTTTAGGGTTCTTGAGCTATTGATAATCCATTGCATGACCTATGACTTGAATTACTTTATGATGATGAAAGGAACGTATATATGTGTTGATTTCATGAAATATGTCTATAGTATTTCAAGTTGACCACACCTAGTTGAGGGGCTGGTAGATATCAATCATCATGGATGGTAGGGTGTAACCTTCATCAACCAAATGAGGGGTTGATACCTTGATCACCATGGATGGAGGGGTGTAACCACTATGAACTAATTGAGGTGTTGATACCTCAATCACCATGGATGGTGGGGGTAACCACCATCAACCAATTGAGGGGTTGATACCTCGATCACCATGGATGGCGGAGTGTAACCACCATCAACCAATTGAGGGGTTGATACCTTAATCACCATGGATCGTAGGGTGTGACAATCCATCATAATTTGGGTCTGTTACTACACATGTGATATTTTCTATATAAGTATGTTTTACCTCAACTGTAATTCATCCATGCCATATTGCTATATGCTCATTCATTGCCTTATTATGCATTTTGATTATATTTCCTATCTATTGTAGCATTGGATCCTACATACTTAGTACATTAAAATATACTGACACATACTCTATGCCTACATGATGTTATCAAGTAGGAACTGAAGCCCTACTTGATCGTCCTTCTCCTCCACGTGGCTAGTGTGATATCTCTCAAAGCAAGTTGGTGAGTCCTCAACTTCGAGGACATACTTCTCTTGATTTATGCTATGTATAGACTATCTTTTCTTTATTATATGCTTGACTATGAGGGTGAGCCCGGTTCTTGTCTTGGCCCCCGCTAAGTTCTATGTTTAGACATGTTGGCAATGGAAAAAGTGAAACTTAGTAAAGACTAATTGCAAACAACCCAGAGTCAGAAGTTTTATAGGGACGTTCCACAACAAAACATAGAGTTGATATAAAAGATTAGATTTCCTTTAAAGTATCAGCTATGAAGGGTATCATGCGATTTGGAAAGAATGGAAACCTCAGTCTGGGATAGGTCGGACCATATAAGATTATTTGAAATTAGCAAGGTGGTATGCGAGCTTGATTTGCAATCAAAATTGGGAATAGTCCATCTAATGTTTTATGTATCTATGTTGCGGAAGTGTATTGGAGATCATTCATGTATTACTCACATTGAGGATATTCACATCACTGAAGACTTGTTTGATGATGAGGTCACAATAGCTATTTTAGATCGACACATAAGAACTTTGAAATAAAAAAGTGGCCTCCGTGAAGGTGAGTCATAACTTGGTAAACCATAAAAAAGAGAAATGATGAAGAATCACCCGCACGTACTTGCAACTAAAGGTGAGTCAGTTAACGTTTTTTCAAATAACCTAAATTTTAAATAACTTGGAAGTCTAACTTGTATGTTTTGTCACGGGATAGTTATACGAAGCTTTGTAATTAGAATTTTTTTGAAGTTGATTTATGGAATGGAGGGATATGACTTATATCCTCAAAATAACATTTTAGGAGATAGTGGTGCAACCAAGATGCTGCCTTAATACATTCACAGACGAAAGTTCTTAAGGGGGGCGACGGTGAGACCCCGTGTTTCTCGTCTTCCATAATATATAGGGTGGCATGTTATATAAAACATATATGATTTTGGATAGGACCTAATGATAATAAGGATTCAAACATATGGTAATATCAAGGACTTAAAGTTTTAAGACAGAGGAATCCCCCCTAAATACACATCAGGATTAAAGAAATGGCTTGAGTGGCACCTTCCCCTTTTCGGAAGGTTTAAATTAAGCTTCACTTGTCAGATGGGACTAAGAGTGTATAATTTACTAATAATGGATTTTTAAAGGTTATTTTAATAGCACAATGGTTATACATTAAGTTTTGGAATTATGAAAGTTGCAAGATAAAGGTTTGCCAAAGTTACCATAAGTTTCATTAAGAAATCCTTCTTAAATTTGGGTCAAATGTATCAGGTCATATCTGCCAAACTATAAAGAGTTAGAAGGTCCATAACTAATCAAATTGAAGATCTACGTGTCTAGTTTTCAATGCACCAAACTACGTATCAACCTAACCTCAAAATTAAAAGTTATGATTGTTTTACCGTGACTACCCGAGCTGGAAATCGGGTCATGGTCGGGTCAGGTCAAGCGCAACTTTATGTCGGGTATTTCGACCTATTAATGCTAAAATTGTGCCATTTTCATTCTAAAATAGTAGACCAACTAAAGAAAATGCTCTCACAAAATTCCATAAGAGATTTAGGTAAGTTGTTCATCTTTTACTGTTAAAATTTGCCTGCGTGTCTAGAAATGTGTGCCTTACGCTTTCCAATTGTTTTCCCTCTTATTAGCTGAGTTTGGGGCTGTCATGACCCAAGCCTAGGACCTAGGCATGACAAGGCGCATGGGAAACCCAAAGGGACCCCAAGCAAGCCTCCTAGAATATCATTACACATCCTTGGTCGCGGAAGCAATAAAACAATCATCAAGAGACAATAAATCGGGATAACCGGGACTAAGGGGATACTTTCATATCTTAGACATCAAGAACAATAGAATCAAGGATCATAACATAGATACATAACATGTCCAACAACACCTCTACTACATAGATAAGAGCGGGGGCTACGACAAGCAACCGGGCTCACCCTCATAGTCAATACATAAACAAAAGAAAGATAGTCTTGGTACATAGCAAGAGATCATAAGGAACGTCCTCGGGATGGAGGACTCACTAATAAGCTTGAGAGCCAATCATACTAGTCAAGTGGCGGGGGAGGATGATCAAGCGGTGCTCCGGTTCCTACATGGTGATATCATGTACGCATAGAGTATGCGTTAGTATGTTTGAATATTCTAGGTATGTAGGATGCAATGTAACAATAGATAGACATCATAAGAAAAATGCATAATAATTCTCAATAGGTAGCATAATAGATTGATGGCATGTATGATTAATGCTTACGTAAAAATGCTTACATAGAACATAATACATGTGTAAGAAGAGACCACTAACATATTGGTGGATCGTTGCACCCTACCACCCTTGGTGATTGAGGTACAAACCCCTTCAATTGGTTGGTGGATCATCTCACCCTACCACCCCTGGTGACCGAGGTAAAAGCTCCCTGACATGGTTGCCAACATACAAACCCCCCGACATGGTTGGTGGATCATCAAACCCTATCACCCATAGTGACCGAGGTACAAACCTCTGACATGGTTATCAAGGTACGAACCCCTCGATATGGTTATCAAGGTACGAACCCCTCGACACGGGTACCCGGTGTGCAACCCTTGAGTGGGGCATGGTCACATTCCAACACTATATAGAGAATAACATATACGTACGTTCATTTCATCATCATTTCATCAACATTTCATCATGATATAGTCATTCAACTCATCATACATGCATTGGACCTTCAATTCCTCAAGAACCCATAACCGGATATTTTGTCAAACACTTAGATGGTGTGTAGTGCTAGTGTAAAATCATGCAATTCAAGAGTGTCATCATGCTAGAAAATTCAATGTAAAATCATACTCGGTAACACTCTCAAGCAATATACATCAAAACACTTCATCAAATCTCACATTAGATCTTAGATTCATAACCCAAACATAGTGACACAGTCACAATTTCATAGACCCCAACATAGTGTGCAGTGATTTTTCATAATGAACAAGACTCATTTGTAAATCAACTTTGAATCATGCAATTTAGGGTAAAAGGAAGCATGGCATCATGGGTGAAAGGAACCCATGAAAAGAACACACATAACTTAGCTTTGGAGATGAACTTGATGAAGATTAGAGATGGAGACTTGAAGCTTGAATGAGACCCGTTAAATCCAGATAAGTTTTGAGACTTGAGTTTAGGAGTAAAATATTTGGCTAAGTGTTTGAATGAGTATTGGGTAATGTTTTGAATGATATCAGGGTGAAAATGGCTAAGTATAAGTATTTTCACACTTAACACTTGAGCCCAAGACTTTTTGAAGACTTAAAGGTCTTGGACAGAGGTCCAAAACTTGACAACAAAACACACAGAGGCGCGCCCTTGGCGCGTCGTGCCAGGGCGTGCAAACCTCTCTGGAAATAGCATTTTGCGATTTCCAAATTTTGACACGGTTGCTCTTAAATAGGGGTTAGACTCATTTTCTACTCAATTTGACCCCCTGAATAAGAATATGAAGTTTGATTTTTGATATCACGCATGGATTTTAAGATATATGGAAATTGCGATTCCGAGCAACTCCGAGGCACACTTTCGGGCACTTTTTGGGGTCGTTTCAATATCTCCTCCATGGGAATATTCATCCCCGAATGTCAAAGAAACGTATATGAGAGACACAAACATGACAATTTCAGTCCACATAAGGATGGAAGAATGCACTTAAAGATCATTTCAAAAAACTCATCATATTAAAATCATGAACTTGTCAATTTAAACATGAAAGTATGCATATGTCATGGGCTTAACTTAGACTTGAAATCATATAGGGGACTTAGAGTAATACTTTAAGCTTGAGTAGAGTGGAAATGATAAGGATATCGCTTTTGCATGTCTGCTTTGGCCTCCCAAGTAGTACTTTCAACTTGTTGATTCCTCCAAAGGACCTTAATGGAAGCCACATCCTTGTTCCTCAATCTCTTCACTTGCCTACACAAAATCTAAACTGAAACCTCTTCATAAGTCAAGTTGTCTTCCACATCACCCACAACATCAAGAGGCACAATAGCATTAGGATCACCCACTCACTTCCTCAACATAGACACATGAAATATCGGATGAATCAATTCCATTTCTCTAGGCAAATCCAACTCGTAAGCTATCTTTCCAATTCTCCTCATTACACTATAAGGGCCCATATAACTTGGGCTCAACTTGCCGTTCTTACCAAAGTGAACCACAACCTTCATAGGTGACACCTTCAAATAAACTCAATCACCCACTTTGAATTCAAGATCCCTTCTCCTCACATCGGCATAGGACTTTTGGCAACTTTGAGATGTCTTCAACCTTTCTCTAGTCATCCTAACCTTCTAAAGAGCTTCCATAACAAGATTTGGTCCCAAGATAGGCACCACACCAATTTCAATCCACCCAACTGGTGATCTACAACGTTTACCATAAAGAGCCTCAAAAGGAGTCATACCAATGCTAAAATGATAGTTATTGTTGTAGGCGAACTCAATCAACGAAAGTTGATCATACCAACTTCCCTTGAGATCCAATACAAAAGCCTTAAGCATTTATTTAAGTTTTTGGATAGTCCTTTCGGCTTGGACATCCATTTGAGGATGGAAGGTCGTACTACGCTTAACCTTTGTACTAAGACCCTTTTGAAAAGATCTCTAAAAATGTGAAGTAAATTGAGCTCCACGATGTGATATGATGGATAAAGGAACCCCATGCAAAATCACCAAGTCATGGATATACAACTTAGTATACTCTTTAGCCCCATATGTTGTCTTAACCGGTAGAAAGTGACCAATTTCGTCACTCTATCAACCACAACACAAATGGAATCAAAACCCTTCCAAGTCTTGGGCAACCCAGCTATAAAGTCCATATTAATCTCCCTACTTCCAAGTAGGAACCTCTATGTCTTGGGTTAGGCCACCCAACTTTTGATGTTCGGCCTTGACTTGTTGACAACTGTGGCAACTAGACGCAAATTCAGCAATATCTTTCTTTGTGCCTCCCCAACAATACACCTCTCTCAAATCCCTATACATTTTAGTAGAACCGTGATGAGTAGAATAGGAAGAACTGTGAGCCTCATCAAGAATTCTCTCTCTCAAGCCATCAACACAAGGCACACACAACCTACCTTGGTATCTAAGTGCACCATCTCCCACTTGGGAGAAAACCTCCACTTTCCCATCACCAACCAAGGCCTTCAATTCCAATAACGAGAGATCAAGATCTTGCTTAGCTTTTATCTCCTCAACCAACAAAGATTTAGAAACATCAACAACAACAAAACCACCGTTATCCAATTCCCCCAATCGAATTCCCAATCTATCCAAATGATGGATCTCCCTAGCTACCTCCCTATCACCACCATCAACATGAGTTAGGCTACCCGCAGACACCCTACTCAACCCATCTGCCACCACATTAGCCTTACCCGGATGATAATGCACACTCATATAATAGTCCTTAAGAAATTCTAACCATCTCCTTTGTCTCAAGTTAAGATCTTTTTAAGTGAATACATGTTGGAGGCTCTTCTGATTGGTGAACACATCAACATGCACCTCATACAAGTAATGATGCCAAATCTTCAATGCAAATATCACAGCGTCTAGTTCAAGATCATGGGTGGGGTAATTCTTTTCATGCACCTTGAGTTGAAGCATAGGCTATGACCTTATCATTTTGCATTAGAACATAACCCAAACCAGCTCTAGAACCATCACAATACACAACAAATCCCTCTAGCCCTTCTGGTAGTGACAATATAGGAGTAGACACAAGCTTATCTTTCAAAGTTTGAAGCTCCTCTTACACTCATCAGTTCACACAAACTTGGCCTTCTTTTGAGTCAATTTAGTCATGGGAGATGCAATAGAAGAAAACCCATTAGCAAAACTCCGATAATACCCTAGTAAGCCCAAAAAACTCCTAACGTCCGATGGGGTCAAAAATTTAGGCCAATTTTTAATCATATCGGTCTTCTTAGGATCAATTTTAATGTCATCCCCCAACACCACATGTCCTAGGAAGTCAACCTCCTTCAACAGAAATTCACACTTTTCATATTTAGCTTATAGCCTCTCCTCCATCAATCTTTGCAACACAACCCTCAAATGAGCCCTATGCTCCTCCTCACAATGAGAATAGATCAAAATATCCTCAAAGAATAACATAACAAATGAATCAAGGTAGGATTTGAAGACCCTATCCATAAGATCCATGAAGATGGCCGGTGCATTGGTCAACCCAAAAGACATCACAACAACCTCATAATGCCCATCTCTAGTCCAAAAAGCCGTCTTGGAAATATCACACTCCCTCACCTTCACTTGATGATAACCGAACCAATAATCAATCTTAGAGAAATGGCTAGCCCCTTGCAAACAAATCATCAATCCTTGGAAGAGGATACCTTTTCTTGATGATAACCCTATTATGTTCTCGGTAGTCAATACACATTCTAAGGGACCCATTCTTCTTTTTCACAAACAACACCTGTGCACCCCAAGGTGATTGGCAAGGCCTAAGAAATCCCTTCTCTAACAACTCCCTCAATTGTTCCTTCAACTCCTTCAATATGCCAGGACCATACGGTAAGGGGAGTAGAAATGGGTTGAGTATTGGGAAGGAGATTTATACCAAAAGCTATTTCCCTTTCGGGAGGAACACCATAAATGTTACTTAGGAATACATCAAGAACCTCGTTTACAATCAAAACCGACTCTATGGGAAGGACTTTGGACTCCACCTCCCTAACCTTCACAAGATGGAAAAGGCACCCCTTAGAGATCAACTTATGGGCCTTAATGCAAGAGATGAACCTACCATTGACCACCACATCATGACACTTCCACTCAAGGATGGGTTCATTTGGGAAATGGAATTTGACCCCATGTGTTCTACATTCAATATTAAAATAGTATGCATGCAACCAATCCATCCCAAGAATGATATCAAAATCGACCATGTCTAACTCAACATGATCATAAGGCAATACTCTATGCAAAATATATATGGGGCAATCTCTATAAACCTTCCTAGAAACGACAGGTGCACCAATAGGAGTAGACACCTCATATGACTCATGCAATAATTAGGGCTCAACATGGAATTGCAACATAGAGGGTGTAACAAAAG
>JAPFFP010042178.1:0-14389 GCA_026153255.1 Solanum medicagineum | reverse complement strand
TTTGTCTAAGTGTTTGAGAGAGTATTGGGGAATGTCTTGTATGATATGAAGGTAAAATATGGCTAAGTATAGGTATTCTCACACATGGGAAGACTTAGGCCCAAAAGCCTTAGACAGAAATGAAAAACTACACAAATAAATGTACAAAGGTGCGCCCTTGGTGCATCGCGCCTTGGGCGCGGAAAGCTCTCTGGAAATCGCATTTTGCGATTTACAATTTTGATACGGTTGCTTAAAAATTAGGGTTAGACCCATTTCCCACTCAAGTTTGTGCCTTGATCAAGAATATGAAGTCAGAGTTTTGATATCACGCACAGATTTTGAGATATATGGAAATTACGATTCTGGCACTTCCAAGGCACATTTTCGGGTACTTTTTAGGGTTGTTTTAGTTGCGTTATCAGCTGAGTTGCCGGCCACTCCGCCCTGGGACTTGGTATGATTGTTAGCCAACTAAGACTGCGTTGTTCGAATTCTTTGGTATGCTTGTCAGTGGGAATGTTGATCATTTTGCTAGATTTCCTGGTACTTGGGTTATAGTTATATAGTGTTAGGTGCACTGCTCTGTCCATCACCCACTTGAGTATGGGTTTCGATTTGCTTTTATCCGGGTAAGATATTGAGGTAGTAGAAGGTCCCTTTTATTAGTAAGGAATTAGGTATGATGATTCTCTAGGATTGTGATACGGGGTTCGAGTAATATTGTTGAATGTCCTCGATTTTGATATTGCCCTGGGGTGAACTGACTTTCTTCTATGATGTAGTTGTCAATGTTGTACTCTAATTGGCTAGTTTGAGCCTACAAAGCCGGGCCCATATGGTATAAACATATTACAAGGCGCCTTAGCAGGGGAATAGGGTGTTCGAAATAGGCTGAAGATAACTCTGAGTCGGCACCCGGGGTTATGCCAACCATGAGCGTTGATTTGTACACCTTGAGATTAGAAGTAGAATAGTTCTGAGATGGGTTGGGCTTTTTATGACGTACTGTCAAAATACAATACTTTGATGCTTAAAACTTGGAATTTTGTGTGTTCTCAATGCAATTTTAGTTGGTTTTATGTGTTTTTGTGTTATGTTTGTAGGATTCCAGGGTTGGCCTTGATTTTGGGAAGAACTATAGAAGTTGTTTATTGTTGATGCAGTACGAGACCTTTTACTGGCCGTAGTTCATTCTATGGGCCGTGAAGTGGTTTCGTGGAAAATTCCAATGAGGTGCTGATTTTCTGAAGTTGATTCTATGAACATGTTGAAGGGTTGTGAAATAATTTACAAGTCGTAGAACATGGTTCATACCCTGAGGATCAGATATGAGGACTTTCTGAAGATTCATCAGATGAAACCCCTCTACAGGTCATAAACCACTTTACAAGTCGCAGAGGGGTTGTCATAGAGTTGAAGTCTAATTTTCCAGCAACACTATATGAGACCTCGATAACTGGCCGTGGAATGCAATACGGCTCGTAAACCTATTCGTGAGGTATGCCAACCCAGCTATCCTATTTTGTTTTAGGACATGTATTTTAAATATTATAAATATGTTTTCAGGTTATTTTTCGTAGGTTTTAGCATAGTACACAGAAAACTCAGTAACTAGAGAGAGAAAATAGTGAGATTACATTGGAGAGTTTTCTAGAACACTTGTAGTTTGATTTCATCTTTAATCCTATGATTCTCTTTGAAGTTGGATTTGCTTGTTCTTAATTCAATTGTGTCAGTGCTCTATTATGTTATTTCAATTCATAAGTCTTGCATATACACAAAGTATGAGTAGCTAAATCCACAACTAGGGTTTGGGAACAATGAAGAACTACTAAGGTAAAATCGGATAATTCATAATTCTTGTAAAGTGTGCATACATATATTAATTAACTCTCTTCGTTTTGCATATTTTCTAGTGGTGGCCAACATTAGAACCCACCTAGTGTTACTGACTGGACCAAGGTAGTAAGAATAGGAAAAGAGATTAATTAAAAAGATTCGATTGATGTGTTCTCGTCTAAACACCCAAACTGGGACAAGGGGATGTTGTACTGGGACTAATAGGTAAGGGTTAGTAATGCACACTATGGAGATAGGCCAAGTCCTATAGTGAAATTTGCCTCTCAACTTTGACCAAAGGGTTTGGTGAACTTAACTTACCATCCTGCATACTACACACTAGAAAATAATTAGGTTATTCGGTGATACTAAGTTAGGGAATCATGGGGAACACAATACCCTAGTGTCTCTCCTTATTGATTTCACTCTTGTGTTAGTTAGGTTTATTTTTCCGTTGATTATTACAAAACCCCCTTTTTTGGGGAAGTATGTCGATTAATCACTCAGATTGCAATAATTACATTCTCATGAGTCTTTGTATTCCCTTGGGTTCGACCCTAACCTTGGTTAGGTTCTATTTCTTGGCAACAACCACTTTATCCTAAAAAAAGAGGTGTAACTTAGGTGACATCAAGATTTTGGCATCGTTGCCGGGGAATACAACCAGGCTTAGTTAATTCATAGTGATTTGGGTATTAATCCTTATTTCTCACATTTTACATTTTTTGTTGTTTTTGTTTCTTTGCAGGGTGTAAGTGTAGTGTATACCCAACACGTGAAGTCGGGGTAGAGCCTTGACTCCGTTTGACCTAGAGATCTTTTGAACATTGAGGAGAATGGCCCAAGATAATGCTAATAACATGGCCAATGCAGCTCTGAATGGGAAAGAGAATGAAAATGTTGATCATGAGAACCCATCTTCTCTTGAGGACATTTCTCCACAGCCATAGGGTTTTAATGCCAATGCTTATCAATGGAATCAATACAAGCTAAATCCTATGAGGAGGTGACTGGAGCTATTCTGTTGCCACCACTACCGGTTGACACAAAGTTTGTAATCTTGAGTGGGTTGCTTCAAATGTTGCAGAACCATGGGCTATTAGCACGCTTACCATCGAAGGATCCTCATAGCCATATACACAATATTGCATTCGTCTGCAAGAGTGTGATGGGAACACATGATCTATCTATGGATACTGTGGGACTTCGTGTCTTCCTATTGTGTCTTACTGGTAATGCAGAGGTTATGGCTATCTGAGCTCCCAGAGAGTTTGATCACCAGTTGGGCAGAATTGCAGAATGCCTTTTTGGAAAGGTACTATCCTAGATCGAAGAAGCTCAAGTTGAAAGACCAAATCAACAACTTTGAGCAACTTTCTGGTGATTCAATCAGTACTACTTGGGAGTGGTTCACGAAATGTTTAAGGAGTGTCCCAGACCACAAAATAGTTGACGGTGCCTTCGTGAGGATCTTCTATCATGCTATTGATGAGAACAGTCAGGCTTATTCTGACAATATCATGGGGGGGCATGTTTTTAGATCAACTATTATCAAGGATAGCAGAATGGACACAGAGAGTGGTCAATACTAATCATGTGTGGAGGCAGAGAGACAAAACGTCTACCCAAAGTTAGTGCGCTGGTAGTGTTGGTTCGGAGCAACCAAAGATCAACGAAGAAATTATAGAAGAACTTGTCCGAATTCGCACAAGTATGAAGGTAATGATGAAGCAGAACTAGGAGCAAGTCAATGCAGTGGTTTATCAACCTCCATGTTCACCCATGTATGATATGCCTTATTATGAGGAGGACACATGCTTTATTATTGATCAGACAGGGGGTTGCTGGACCAACATCCAAGTGTCCAATCAGGACTATTGTCACCAAGGTCAAGGAAACCAAGATCAGAACTTCAACAGAGATAGATCTTTCAGGGAGAACCACGGAGGATATTATGACCGAAACAGGGGCTCATAGAGAGATACACATTGGGGTCGCAGAGATGGCTTTAGAAATGATCTCTATGTGCCACCATATAACCACAATGCAAGTGTAAGTAGCTCAAGAATTGAGGAGATGTTTGATCACCTGTTGAAGAAAGCTGAGACAAAGGATGAGACCTTGAGGGGAATGAAATTTGATATTTCCACCAGTAATCAGAAAATTGAGTCTCACTCTGTGGCTATCAAACAACTTGAACAACAGTTTGGTCAAATGTCGACTCAACCCAATTAGCTTCATAGGGGTACACTGCTTAGCAACACAGTTCAGAACCCTAAGAATGAAGGGCAGTGTATGACGGTTACCACTCATGGTGACAAGAGCACCATTTATCCTATCATACCAGTTGATGAGGATGATGTCCGAGAGGAGATAGTTGTGGCCAAGGATGCAAATGTAGGAGAACATCATGGCAAAGATGGATTGAGTGAAGCTGCTAATGTGCCACAAAAGTTGAAGCCATTTATAGACCTCCTCCTCCCTTCCCTCAAAGAATCAAAAAGAGGGCGGAGGAAGACAAGACCAAGCACTTTCTCTCCATATAGAAATCACTCTCCATCAACATCCCTCTCATTGGGGCACTGGAGAAGATACTAGGGTATGTGAAGTACATGAAAGACCTAGTTACTAAGAAACGCATTGTCAAAATACAACACTTCTGATGCTTAAAACATAGGAATTTGTGTGTTCTCAATGTGATGTTAGTTGGTTTTATGTGTTTTTGTGTTATGTTTGCAGGATTCCAAGGTTGTCCTTGATTTTGGAAATAAATACAGAAGTTGCTGATTTTTGATGCAGTACGAGACCCTTTACGAGTCGTAGTTTATTCTACAGGTCATGGAGTAGTTTCGTGGACAATTCCAGTGAGGCACTAATTTTTTAAAGTTTATTCTATGAATATGTAGACGAGCATGGAATGATTTATAAGTCGTAGAACATGGTTCGTGCCCTAAGGATCAGAGATGAGGACTTTCTGAAGATTCATCAAATGAAATCCCTCTATGGATCCTAAACCAATTTACGAGTTGTAGAGGGGGTGTTTTAGACTTGAAGTTCAATTTTCCAACAACATTGTATGAGATCTAAATTACGGGCCGTGGAATGCAATATGTCCCATAAACCTGGTCGTGAGACGTGCCGACCCAGCTATCCTATTTTGTTTAGGATATGTATTTTAAACATTATAAATAGGTTTTTAGGTTATTGTTTATAGGTTTTCGCATAGTACACAAAAACTCAGTAATTAGAGAGAGAAAATAGTGAGACTACATTGGACAGTTTTTAAGAACACTTGCACTTTGATTTTATATTTAATCCTGTGATTCTCTTTGAAGTTGGATTTGCTTGTTCTTAATTCAATTGTGTAAGTGCTCTATTATGTTATTCCAATTCATAAGTTGTATTTACAAAAAGTATGAGTAGATAAATCTACAACTAAGGTTGTAGGAACCATGAAGAACTGACAAGGTAAAATTAAATAATTTATATTTCTTGGAAAATGTATATGAATGTATTAATTAACTCTCTTTGTTTTGCATATTGGCCAACATTAGAACACGCCTTGTGTTACTGACTAGATCAAGGTAGTAATGAATTAGAAAAGAGATTAATTAATAGGATTGGATCGATGTGTTCTCGTCTAATCAACCAAACTGGGCCAAGGGGAGGTTGTACTGGGACTAATAGGTAAGGGTTAGTAATTCACACTACGGAGATGGACCAAGTCACATGGTGAAATTAGCCTCTCGCCTTTAACCAAAGGGTTTGGTGAACTTAACTTACCGTACTACATACTACAAACTAGAAAAAAATCAGGTTATCTGGTGATACTAAGTTAGGGAATCATGAGAAACACAATACCTTTGGTTCTCTCTATATTGATTTCACTCTTGTGTTAGTTAAGTTTATTTTCCATTGATTATTGCAGAAGCCCCCCTTTTGGGGAAGTAAGTCGATTAATCACTTAGATTCCAATCATTAAATTCTCTTGACTCTACGTATTCCCTTGGGTTTGACCCTTACCTTAGTTAGGTTCCATTCCTTGAAAACGATCGCTTTATCCTTAAAAAATAGGTGTAACTTGGGAGACATCTGGTTGCATTTGAGCTCGCCCTATCTCTAGCTTGTTCTGCTATATATTCTGCTTTCCACATATTGATGTTGCGCCATTGTACTCCGAATGAGTTACATGTACCCTTGTATGACTATTGAGTTAGATGATTGTCTGATATTGCTAAGTAAGGTTGGGATGGAGGACATTCTGTGGATTGTACCCTGCTATATGTGGCTATTATGAGTGAGTGATTGTAGTTATTGGCTCACTACGGTGCTGCATAACATGAATTTCGTGACTTGGAAGTACTAGTGGCTGCTATTGCAGTTTTTTCCAAGAATTGATTGTTAGATTCTATAGAGTGGGGGTTGAATGATAATAACTACTGAGGCCCATGTTTGAGAAGTGAGATACGAATGCCTAGGTACGAAAGAAAGTACAAAGAGACTTTTGAGTGGGTAACATGTAGGGTATTTGCTGCATTGGTGAGTGTTTGGTGGCGATGTTGGGTGGATTGGACAGTAAGGGAAGGGGGTTTTATCCCTATATGTGAATGAGCACATATTAGTTATTGTCCGCAGTTATTTGGTTAGCCTGTAGGCCATTTGTGATTGATTGTGGGAATTGCTTGTATAAGGAAGCCAGGAATGGAGTAAAAGCCGTATATATAAACTACGAGTACAGTTATGAACAACCATGACTATCCAAACATCCAGTGAGGTAGTACAGACAGGTATATCCGATTATTGTCAGCTAATTAAGTAGATGCGATAAATGGTGGATTCTTGAGACTTCCTTGTTGAATTATCGCACTGAATAGCTATTATATATAGATGGCTAGTGGAATTTCTAGATAGTGAGGGTGGTACTGAATTATTATACAATACAAAATATGCTTATGACCTATATACTCATGGTGTGGATTAGAGCCTATAGGTATGCCTGTGTTCGTACTTTCATAAACGAAATTCTTATTAATGGGGCATGTTTTTGAGGGCCATTTCTATGGTTTTACTATTATTATATTGATTGGAGCAAGTGCATAGTGACGTCAGGACTATTTGGATTATTGCTTGGGTTATTCGAGAGTTATATAGATTTTTAAGTAAACCGAGAAATTATATTTATAAAATGAGTTTTTGTGGAAAGTATTAATAAACAGCATCGAAATGGAATTCTGATGATTTTGTTAGTTTCAAAATGATCGAATTAGGCTAGGAGCATGTTCGGTGCGATTATATCAGGAATTACAAATTTGGCCGTCGGAATCGATTAATAGTTAGCCAATCAGTGCTCTTAGGAACCATGCCTCGAATGAGAATTTTTATAGTGTGGTTAGCTTTTGAAAATTGATTTTGGTCTAGGGCGATACTTCATTTGATGCCAGGGACGTCCGGATGTGATTTGACCCCCAGGGGATTTTTGTTAAAATTTGTAGATAAAGAAGTAGGACCCTCACTTTATCATAGAAAGCTCCGTTGGGAATTTCGACTGCACCATTGGATCCGAAATGCCGAAATCCATAGGGTTGCATAGTTTGTCTGTGAAAATTAGAGTCCAAACGAGCCTGAAACACCGAAAAATGGTTGGATGACTGTTAAAGGAAAAAGGGGCAAGGTGGCAGGTCTTAGCTGACACGTGGTACAATCAAGATCTGCCACGTCTCAATGATGTGTCAGCACATGTCAACCCCCTATATATATGTTGTTTCCTAGAAAATGTTTTATATAATCCTCTCAACGTCACACTGTAATTTCAAGCTCATTGTTCATCTGATTTGAGTGATTCAAAATACTACATGACTAGAGTTTTCGCAAGGAATATCGTGGTGGAGTCAGATTCAGGATTTGATGCATATTTTGAGGTTAATCTCTACTTTTTCATTGTTGATATATCAGGGATGGGAAAAACTTTACATTATAATATCTCAGTCATTTCTCAACGGAATTAAGTGAAATTTGTGTTCAAATTGTTCTACCTTTCAAGAGGAACGTCGTGCTATGCTGGGTGTTCACTGATTTTGTCCTGTTTTTGAGAATTTTGAATGAGAATATTTTTGAAAAGAATGTTTTCCTAATAAAGTTTGTCTTTTGGGGTCCATTTGGGGCTAAACTTCTAGCTATGAACTCAGGGTGATGTGGGGATCATTATTCAGGGATTGGTTTGAAATGTTTCGTAAGGGCCCCAATTTTTCCTATTTTAGTCGTAATTGATTTAATTTCACCCATTTTCTGAGATTGTACAACCAAATAAGTCGTAATGATCTTGTGAGTTATGTTTTCATAGCTGAGCAGCATTGGGGAGGCGATTCAGAGGGGAAAAGCTTGGCTAGATTGAATCAGAGTATGAGACATTAGATGCCAAGTAGGCTAGGCTTTCTATAAACCCTAGACTGAGATGAATTGTTTGCATATTTGAGTTGGAATGTGTAGAAATGCACAGTTTGTGGATAGAGCTGTGAAGTATATGTTGTATATGGATGGATGTGATCTTTGTGTTGCTTATATATATAATGTTATGGGACACTAGTTGTTGTATTGAGGGTGTTGTTGGTTGTAACTGCTATATTACCTAAGTTCTTACATTATTTGACTATGAAAGAGCCTAAAAAGGGTTGGCTGAAGTTGTGAGAGATTCAATCTTACTTGTATGTGTGTGTGGTGTGAGGCTACCGGAATATACTAGCTATTGTGGTTGGCATGTTATTGCATGCTAGCTTGTGCACTGAATCTAATATTGATACCTCGTTAGTATGTATATGCATGATATGGTTGCGGTTACCTATATCTTTTCTAAGTACTTCTGGTAGAATCTCCTGATTAAACACGATTCTGTATTGCCCTATGATTTGTATGATATTGTATATTATTGTTATCTATTACGTACTTGTGCCACTGGTTAGTGACTAGAGACACACCATATTTTGGGAACAGGTATAGTGCACCCCTAAGGGAGCCTTGCATTCTGTGATACGAGAGGTGTTGCTATTGAGCCTCTAGCAGGTTAGTGATGGGAGTGTGACCCTGGTTACTCGATGCTAGCTATATCCTACGCACTTCTAGGGGTTCTCTATGAAACACTAGCTATGTGGGTTAGTCCTGGGAACTATCATTCTATTTAAAGAAAGGCATTATCAGTAGGCAAACACATGATTACCTTGAGGGAAATCCTTGATAGCAGCTAGGCTTCGATATGATTTTGGGTAGTTGACATCCTTTCATTTATCTAGCCTCTTAGGCCTTACCTTAGGTTATATCGGCGCTGCCCTATGAGTTTCTTTACACAGGAAGGGGCTTGGAAAAGGCCGAATATGTGCTAGTGCCCTGAGACTGGATGTGTTCTGACTTGACTCGTACCTGTATGAATATATACAACCTGTTGCTAGTGAGATATGATGACCCAAAGACTGTGAATTGATTATATGTCGTACTGCGGCTTGACTCTAATATAGATATGAATCAAATGGGTTTAGGTATCCTAAATATTTATGATTTTCCATAATGGTCTATGTTTACTATAGGCACTTATGATTGATGAGGTTATGGTATACATGGCCTTAGTGAGGCATGATTCTACAGTGATCTGTGATATATATACTTTGGTATATTGCTGACAGTTGTTGTGTGTTAGTTCGTTTCGTCTGATGTTGGGGTATCTGTTGCATATGAGAGAGGTGGTGATTGTGATTATGTGGGTTGGAATGAGACTGTGGGATACCTAGGTTAAGAGTGTCATCGCCTACGTTCACTCTGGTCACGATATGAATTTGGAGTTCTTGATCTATATAGATTGGTTGAGTGAGTGATTGATTGATACATCTCGTCCTAGATGATGCTTCTCATCACCATTGATCACCGATGGTCACGTCTTTAGAGTTCGGTTCCTGGGTGACGCTCCTTGTGTACTTTTGTCTCAGTGGCTGTATTTGTGATGCCAAGTTAGGGATGCAGATTCTTAGGACAGAGCGCTTGCTAATTTTTAGGTCGAGGACCTTGGGATTGATGGTCTTTAGGGCTGGGCCCCGTGATTGATACTCTGATGATGACTTACTGCTAGTACGCTAGGGGGATTCTTTCTCTCACGAGGGATACGTCCCATCGTTATATTTATGGTCAGACCACTTGGCCCTGGCTAACTGCTCGATCGGAGCCTAGATCGGAAAACCCAGGGGTTAGAGTCTCTGGGTAATATTAGGGGTTCGAGTCTCCGTGTGACACTACTATTGATGGATCAGGGAGCCCATTACTAATGTGATGTTGGGGGCTTTGAGCCCCATTGTTTACCTATGGCTCCATTCACTTAATCACACCCTAATTGTGCGTGGGTGTACCTCCTGGGCTTATGGGGGCTCAGGGGAGTTCAGGCTTAGATGCTAGGGCCTTATACCCAAATACATCTGACCCTTGTTCTAATGATGTGGATAGTTGGGCTCCTTGATGGTTCTATGGAATTTTGTGATGGTTCTATGCGTACAACACTATGCCTTAGTTAGGGACTATTGGGGTATGAGCCTACACAATTTTCGTCTATGGTATCGATTTAGGTTATCATGGTCATCACTTGGGTTGGTGCAATTTTCATCGTTCATCTCCTTCGTTGGCTCATTGGTGGTTTGAGGTTTTCTAGACATGCTTATGCCTTGATTTGAGTTTATTTTGCTACACTACTGCAGTTCTTTTTATATTTGAGCATTATATATATTTACTACTTCCAGAGACCCCAAAATTTGCCCAGATGTTTATGGATTTGTTCCTATAGGCCATAGATTGAGTCATGGATGACTTTGGCAACATTTTTAATAAGGGACATTTTGGTTTTTTCTACCCTTTCAAGGCCTTAACTTGATATGTTTTACACCTAAACAAGTCCCTAAACATATCCATTTAACTTCCTCACACTAAAACACCTTCTCCAACTTAGAGCAAGGTTTCAAGGGATAAAAACGATAGGGTTTGAAGATAATATTATGATTTCTTCCAATCCATCCTAAGACTCAAAATTTTCAGATATGCAAGGCTACTTATAGCGTTGGATTGAGCTCATCCACGCTCCCTTGAGTTGAGTAGAGATTTACCCTAATTCTTGAATTGAATTCTTTAGTTATCTATTGTCCTATTGAGTTTCCTATACATAAAAGTGTGTTGATGATCTTCATTAGTTGGGTATTTGATTGGATACATGCTCATAGCTTTATGCACATGAACCCTGATTGAGGGCTATATTTAGTTTTATGCATTATCTCAAATTGAGATTTATGGTTGTTTTGTATGTTTAACAAAGATGGTTTTTGAGCCTATTTTATTGAGTTTGCATGAACATAAGTCTTTGAGCATAAATAATGATTTGAGAATGAATCTTGATGAGCTAATGCATGTTTTTATGAATTTTGATGAAATTGAGCATTGAGTTTAAAAGATGTTTTGAATAAATATTTGAGAAGGAAGTAAATTGTTTTAAAGTACTTTTATTGAGAAAAGATGATGATGATGATGTTCGAGATGAGTTTAAATGAGACTTTTAAAGAGAATATATTAGAAGTAACATTGAGCACTAGGTCGGGTAAGAGTATAACACCCCATAACTACGTTGCTAGCGTATGATAGTTGTGCAGTTAACTTCGATAACTTTTGTGCCAAAAAGATGGATGAGTGACTTTTAGATCCAAGAGGGAGAGTTGATCGTCCTTACCTTGGCAAGCATTGGATGGGCGAGCAACAACATCAAGTTCGTTTTGCACCACCAACTATAGTGGTGGGATGACTGTTAGTTAGAGAAACATCCTAGTTTTGCATAACTGATTTGACTGAGTTGCATGCTAGAGTTTCTTTTAGAAGCGTTGTTTTACTATACAATTTGGATGATTTGGTATAAGGTGCATATTATTGAGTTTACTTTCAAAGCATGACTTTATTCATGAATCTGAATGTTTTATTGAGTTGAGTTGATTTTGACTATCTTTGATTAAGTCCTTTCCTTCCTAGCCTTTTTACATACCTGTATATTTAATGTACTGACGTCCATTTGGTCTGTATCATTTTATGATGCAGAGATAGGTATTAGAGCTCATCAACAGGTGCTTCGTTGAGGATCTTTTCTCATACAACTGATTGGTGAGTCCTCCCTTACATTTGGAGGATACCCTACGTATCTTTCTTACTTTGAGTTTAAATTTATTTTAGTTTTATTTGAGGTAGCCATGGACCTGTTATTGGCAACATCTAGATGCTTAGATATAGACGCTTCATAGATGGATTGGAGTTGATGTTTTATTTTTAAAGACTTATACTTTTCAAACTATTTTCATAATATTAAATTGATTTGGATTATAAGTTTTTAGACTCTTATTTCATTGAGTCATTGATTGATGAGCCCACTAGAAGGCTCCCTATATATAAACTGAGCCTTTCGCTATTTATGAATGAGTGAATGAGACAAGTGGTTCACTTGGGGACCAACAATGGTTTCTGAGTGCCGGCTACGCCAAGAGTGCCTCCCGGGGCATGAAAAACTTGGTATCATAACACAGAGTTCAAGTGTCCTGGGAGTCTATGAAGCCGTTTCTAGTAGTCTTATTTATGGGTGTGATGTAGACCACACTTCATAAATAGGAGGCTATAGGGCATTAGGAATTTTTACACTTCTTTCTTATTTCAATTTATGCTATAGAGTCAAACTCTATGATAGCTCATTTCTGACTCTTGCATTTGCATTTTGAATTCAGATCATGCCTCCAAGAAGAGGTGCTAGAGGAAGAGGGCATCAGGCTAAATAAGATGCTAACCAACCTAAGATGTAGAATCAGGATGAACCCATAAGCCTAACCATCCCTGTCATGCAGCCACCACCGGCTGACATCAACAATGCTGAGCTTAGCCAGGCCATCCAAACTTTAGCAAAAGATGTGATAACACTTATTGCTAGATAGGAGCAGGCAGATAGGATACTCCAAATACATCTAGTGTCCATGAGTTCTTGAAGATGAACCCTCCTGAGTTCAAGAGACCAAAGAGGAATGCGCTTAGGAGTCTCTTTCGAACAGGGCCCTCATCAACTAGTGCGTCTTCACCTAGGAACAAGCAAGGGTCTTATAACTTTAAAGCTTAAGGGTCTCAATCACAGGCTAGCATGGCTTGAGGTTCCCAAGGCAATCCACTATGTGGTAAGTATGGCAAACTCCATTTGGGAAATTGTCGAAAGGGTACTAAGGAATGCTATAAGTCTGTCCGTGAGGGACACTTTCAGGGGGATTGTCCAAAGTTGGCCAACAAAGCAAGACCCTTTACACGGGCACCACTAGTTAGAGTAAATCAGAGAGCTACTACTTCTGGCACAAGTAGGGCCATAGACCAGTTGTATGCCATAGGTAGTCGCCAAGATTAGAAAAACTGTCCAAACGTTGTGACAAGTATGATTCGAGTCCTTACTCTTTTCCATTTTGTGTTGATAGATCCTAGTGCCATCCCATCAGTTATGTCTCATTATATGACTAATAGACTTGATAGAACTCCCGAGTGTCTTCCTCAACCGTTTGGTGTATCTACTCCTATTGGTGATACTATTCTAGTTGAGAGGGTGTATAGATATTGTTCTGTGGTAACTTATCATAAAGGTACCGTATCTGACTTAATTGAGCTAATCAAGATGCACACCAAGCTCTCTTATCCAAAACTTTCTTTTGCTGTTATTCGTGAGAAGGAAACTTATGTCTCAGAAGTGTAATGCTACCACCTAAAAGTGTGATTTGGGGTCTTGAAAAACCATAAGTAGAATTCCATCCTAGAGCTAGAAGAACAACTGTGGAGAACAAAAGACTATATAGGGAAGATGGTGGTTGATTGAGGATTATAACTAGATTTATGTGTCCATCAGGTAAGTAATGTGGTGATGAGTCGAGTTTTGACAAAAGAGTAGTAAGTACCATTTGATATTTTTTTTACTAAGAATGTATAGATAAAGAGTTATTGTTAGGATGAGTTAGAGTGGCTAGGACTAGAAAGCGATTTATGTTAATGTGTTAACACCCTACATGTTGATAGCCTGGTAAGACTATAAGTTAATGATTTTGATGTTGGTTGGATCCTACGAGCTAGTCTATGGACAGTAGGTGAGACTATGGGTCATAGATAAGCTTCGTAGATTGGTACCAATGAAAGTGGAAAGAAAGTATATTTGGAAGTTGACTTACGAGATACCAGGATGAACTGTATAAGAAACCACAGCCCGTTAAAGGGTTCATAGAAAGGAGCCTTGAAGGACCCAAAATCTTATTGTAAGTCTGGAATACTTCTACGAGAAGATTATGGTTCATATAAGAAACCACGAGTCATCCTAAATGTTCGTGGATTAGAAGCTACAATTCTAATAACTCAATTTTAGTGGCATATATTTCTATGAGCCAAGTCACGGTTCGTAGGTTGAACCATGACCTGTACATAGGTGTAACACCCCACACCTTACAATACTAGTACAATTCAAAGGAAACATGACATGAAAGGGGCAAATTGACACTAAATT
>JAPFFP010042177.1:0-14391 GCA_026153255.1 Solanum medicagineum | reverse complement strand
ACTCTATAATCACGCCCCATAAATTTATTGAGTTTAAATTACACAACGTTCGCAACAAGTTTTTTTTTCCAATTGGACAATTTACCTCCATTTAGCTAATCTTGGGGTCTAACAGTTACCTTCCTTCGGCTACATTTCGACGTCGACAATTCCGCTATTTCAACTTTAACCAAACTGTTCCAACAATATTTACACATGCAAACAGACCTAAACTAGTCTTATAATAGCACTCAAGAAGTCATGAAGGATGTGAGCTAATAGCCTTCCGTCCAACAACCCACAAGTTTTATTCAACATTACCCTTAGGATAGCACAACAAAACTCATGGGTTAAATGAAACCAAAATCAGGGAAGCAACCTTAGGGTAATATTTATAACTCAAACCATGTTAAAAACATCAATTTCTCTTCATAATACAGCCCACAAACCATAGAGATGTCACAAAAAAAGGCAAGTATGCAACAACTTTCTAAACACATGTTGTCCCAATTTTCCAGCACAAACATATTAGCATATACTTCTTGTTTTTCATAAGAAAACCATACTAAGTACATATGTAAACTTACTTACCACTACTTTCAAGGTGTAGGGTCTCTACAAGAACCCTAGAAGTTCCTTTTAGCTGCTTTACAAAGTCAAGAGACGTTGAGAGAAAACTTGGAGACAATCTAATTTTTTTTTGTTGGTAAAGTTAACAATGACTTGTGGGAGCTGTTTTGAGCCCTTTATAAAGGTGTCTTTGGCTGACATAATAAGGCTACTTTAGACTTACATTACCAATCTAGTGATGCAGCTCCTTGCCCCTTTCACTTGGGCCTAAATGGGTCTCCAAGTTGACGGGCTTGGACTGCCCATTTTCCAACTTTTTCTTAGTTAGTTTTGGGCCCAAATGGTCAAGTGGGTTGTGATGTCTTTGGGATATTTTTAATATATTTCTTGGGCTGAAAATATAGTCCATGTGTGATGCTAAAACATGGGCCAAATTTACACCCTTAACACGGACTTTATTCATAGTTGGATTTGGACTAATTTGACGTCGAGACTCGTCTCCGTTTAGCTAGCAAATTTAAGTTAAGTAAGTAGGTGACTCACCTGTTAGCTTATTAAGTCCTACAAGCACCTCAATTCTCTCACTTCAGTTAAGGCCGTGATCTCCTTAATCGGACACAAAACATGTATACACTCGGCCCTCTTAAGCGTTAGACTCAATATCTCCCTATAACATGAAATTCGAGCACTTTTAAAAATAGGCATTAATTTGACCAAACCATATTATGTTTCATTTGCATTGTACTAGTACTGTAAGGTGTAGGGTGTTACAAGAATAGTATTTGAATTGCTCTGAAGATATCAACTAAGGATGAACCTATTGAAATGTGCCTTTGGGGTCACTTCTGGTAAGTTTCTTGGCTTTATTATGCAATATCGAGGGATCGAGATTGATCAAGCTGAAGTCGATGCCATCCTGAAGAT
Organism: Solanum medicagineum; assembly: GCA_026153255.1. Lineage (NCBI taxonomy): Eukaryota > Viridiplantae > Streptophyta > Magnoliopsida > Solanales > Solanaceae > Solanum > Solanum medicagineum. The sequence continues at coordinate 12,918 of JAPFFP010042177.1, read as the reverse complement.
GCCTGAGCCTCGAGATATTCATGAGTTACGAAATCGTCAAGGAAAGTTAACTTACCTGTGGAGGTTCATCTCAAATCTAGCTGGAAGATGTCAACCATTCAATTATCTTATGAAGAAGGGTGTTCCTTTTAAGTAGGACCGAACATGTAGCGAAGCTTTTGAAAGTATCAAAGTATATCTGAAAAACCCTTCGAAAAACCCTTCAGTTCTAGCAACCTCTATACCTGGAAAGCCATTAATACTCTACATTGCCGCACAAGAAAGGTCTGTTAGAGCCATATTAGCTCAAGAGAATAGTGAAGGCAAAGAAAACTCCCTCTACTACTTAAGCATAGATGACGCTAAATAAGCTGAGTTTTCACCAGTTGAAAAGTTGTGCTTATCTCTAGTCTTCTCAATTCAAAAGATAAAATACTTTTTTCAAGACCATCTTGTTCGTCTCATATCTAAAGCAAATCCCATCAAATTTGTCATGTTGAAACCAGTCCCAGTGATCGACTGGCAAGGTGGTACCTCTAACTCCAATAGTTTGAGATCGTGTAAGTCCCTCAAAATGTTGTAAAGGGACAAGTATTAGCAGACTTCTTGGTAGACCATCCAATATCAGATAATTGGGAGCTAACTGATGAGCTCCTTGATGAAAATACGATGTCCATTGAAATACTACCTCCTTGGAACATGTACTTTGATGAGGCTGCACATCATGGTGGATCTGGCGCTGGAGTAGTGTTTGTCACCTCGCAGGGAGAGTTCCTACCATTGTCGTTCACATTGGTACAATATTGCTCCAATAATGTGGCAGAATATCAAGCATTGATACTTGGTCTTGAAATGGTGGTCGACATGAAACAATTATAACTGTAAGTCTTTGGTGACTCTTAGTTAGTGATTAAATAGCTTTTGGGAACTTATAAGGACAGGAAGCCAGAACTACTACCATATCACTGTTATGCTCAAAAGTTAACAGGATGGCTCGAAGATGTAACCCTCCAACATGTACCAAGAAAGGAAAATAAAACGGTTGATGCCTTAGCTGCTCTAGCTTCAACTCTGGCTCTTCCTAATCAAACACAAGTTACTATCTGCCAAAAATGGGTAGTACCACCATTGAGTGAAGATGAACATATGGAGGACAAGCTTGAACATGTTGTTGGAACTTTCAAAGCCAACAAAGAGGACCGATGACAAGCTATTATCGATTATTTATGTTATAGGATACTCCCAGAAGATGCCAGAAGGAGGATTGACAGTCGTTGTCGTGCACCTTATTTCCTTTTCTACAAGGATACACTATATAGAAGATGATTTGAGGGGGTACTCCTTTGATGTCTGGGAGAGGAAGAAGCAAGTCAAGCTTTGCAGTAAGCACATTCGGGAGTATGTGGATCACATCAATCTGGATCGAAGCTCCACTTTCACATCAAGAGAATGGGGTATTATTGGCCAACCATGGTAAAAGATTTCTTAGACTATACTCGAAGGTGCAAAGTTTATCAATTCCATGCAAAATTCATACATCAACCACCTGAAGTTTTACACTCGACTATTGCATGTTGGCCGTTCGATGCTTGGGGATTGGATGTTGTGGGACCGCTCCTAAAATCTTTTGGCGGGCATCTATATATCCTGCCTACAAAACATTACTTCTCGAAATGGGCAAAGCTGTTGCTCTCAAGGAATTGAAGAAGGAAATGTTGCAAATTTTATTTGAGTGAATATCATATACCGATTTGGCATTCCTTGATACATAATAACTGACAGTGGCAACCCATTTGATAACAAATTGATGAATAAGATTTGTGATCTTTTTGGCTTCAAGCAGCATAAATCCTCTATGTATCATGCTGCCGCCAATGGTCTCACTGAAGCATTCAATAAGACTCTATGCAATCTCCTGAAGAAAGTAGTCTCCAAGTCTAAACGAGACTGGCACGAAAGAATGGAAGAAGCCTTATGGACATATAGGACAACATATCGCACACCAACTCAAGCAACCCCATATTTGCTTGCTTTTGGAGTTGAAGCAGTCCTGCCACTTAAGTGACAGATACCTTCCTTGAGACTTGCTATTCAAGAGGGACTTACCGAAGAAGATAATGCTTGACTACGTCTCTTCGAGTTAGAAACGCTAGATGAAAAGACGCTCAAAGCTCAACAAAATCTTGAATGCTATCAAGCTCGTATATCTCGTGCTTTTAACAAAAAGGTTCGTCTAAGGTGCTTTCAAGTTGAAGACCAAGTCCTTGCGGTAAGAAGACCCATCATCACTTCACATAAGTCAGGGGCAAATTCACCTCAAAGTAGGACGGACCATATGTAGTACAAGAAGCATATTTGAATAGTGCTTACAAACTTCTTGATGTAGATGGCATAAGGATTAGTCCCATAAATACAAAATTCCTCAAGAGGTACTACCCTTGAAGTGAGATGAAACTCCATGACATACGAGCATAAACTGCATGTTACTCCTAGCCTACAAGAGTATAAAATGTGTACACACACAAAAATAAAACACTCACTCTTTCAGAACTACGTTGTGACTTGATCCTCTTCATTAAGCTACATAGGCGATTGGAATTATATTCTAAGTTCAGTTGCATGGGTGTCAAAAAGCCATATGGCCCCAATTGATCTCTTGCATGAGGGTTAAAGCCATGAGTACCTTTCGTCAAACTTTGGACTCATACCAAATGGTGGTGACAAGATGGGTCAAACCTCTATCAACTATGGGTTTCACTAATAATATACTTGAAAGTTTTCAAATCCTCCAAATACGCGACTTGAAGCCTTCAAATCCTCCAAGATTGCAAATTGAAATGCTGCAAGTATGGTGTTGAGGCATTTAAATCTCCCAAACCTACGGGGTGATCCTAAATCAAGTATGTCGACAAAATCAGAGTCTTTAAATTTTACAAAGTTGAAAGTTGAAGCCTTCAAGTGGAAGTTCTAGATTGCTAAATGCTTTCAAACTAATAAAAGAAAGTCACCAAGTTTGAAAGTTAAAATGTTCAACTTTGGGAGTCCTTAAGACTTATCTTATAAGTTGAAGCATTAATTTTCGCAATGTTTACAAGTAGAGCTTATGTTATTCTTTTGACCTATAAGTTATGGGTGAAGTTTGGATTGTTAAAGATTGCAACCAAAGAAAATTCAAATGAGAGAATGCAATAAAAGAAAAGAGGCCATAAAGATGTATAAGGTAAGACAAGGAAAAAATTATCAAAATCATAAATTTTCTAACATATCATCTAACTCTAAAGAAAATAAAATAAGCCAAAGAAGATTTAAAAAAAGGAAAATAAATCTTATCTAAGCATAAATTATAGTTAATCAGCTCTTGATGCAAAGCCTCTGCATGCTCCTTCTTTTGTTCCAAACCATTGGATAAATCTATGTCAGAGCATGCATCGAATTTCTTAGCTTCAAGTGCGGTAGCTAGCTTGGCCTCTTCAACTTCAGCCTTGGCAGTTGCTAAAAGGGCTTCCAAAGCTTGTGCCTTTTTTGCATAGCTCCTTTATCTTCTTCTTCATGTTCCCCAATGATTGTCAAAGAGAGGACATCACCTTAACCTTCTCATACTCCTCAAGTATGGCATTTGAAAGACGTTCTCCCGCTGCTAGGAATAACTCTTTTCGTGCAGTCTCCACATCCATATCATGAAGGGTTGATCTTGCTTGGTCATACGAGGTAGCAAACTTAAAGAAAGAGTCTAATAATTTTATTAAAGGCAAGATATCCGCATCATTGCATTTCATCTCCTTGATAATTAGTTGGATTTCGTCTTTAAGAGAGGAAGTAGAATCTACATCACATTTTGAGAGTTTCTCTCGAATAATGGTCCAAAGAGAAGATTTGAAATTCTTTTGAGCATCTAGGACGAATAATGGTCCAAAGAGAAGATTAGAAATTCTTTTGAGCATCTAGGACGACTCTCTTCCCATCAAATACAGACATAGCGACCATTAGATGGTCACATGCATTAGACTTCAAAGTATCTTTGACCTCATTACAAGAGATAAAAGTTGGACTTTTATTCGCCTAGATTTAAAAAAAGAGGTGAATAATCAAAAAGGGAGCTAAGATATGCTCGATAAGGGGAGTCGAAATCATACCTCTTTAATAGGGGTCGTTATGGCCCTCGAGGGGCTACTTGTCTCATCATATAATTCAACCATGGGTATAGTAGCATTTTCATCTGGACATACCCTTATTCTCTTCCAACAACAATCTTTACTACTACTCTCACTCTCATATTGAAGTAACCTTTTAGGAACTTGAGCAGCTTGAGTATATGTCTTTTCTTTTGGTGCCACCAGAGGAAGTTCAGATTTTCCTTTATTATGCTGTCGGGACACTTGGCACCTAAAGAAAAAGTTTCGTCTACATCGGCATTGAGGACTTTGGATATATGTACTTCATTTGAACCCTCTAAGGGTACAATAGGAGTTGGTCTAGCAACATACCAAACCCTGCAAATGATCACTAAGGAAATTCCCATGAGTCTTCTTCCACCAAATCTGATAGTCAGATCCAAAAAAGTCTCCCATATTAGGCATGGTTAAGGTAAAAGTTGCTCAAAACAAAGATTGACTCATACTGCAGATCCACCAAAACATAAGTCCCTTGTGTAAAGAAACACTGCAATTATCATTCTTCATAATACCAGGAATATTTCGGTAGAATCCAAATTGACGACTGAAGCGGTGTGGGTTGTATGGCTCAATGGTAAATGAATTTTTGCATCTAAAGGGAAGATAATTGAAATGGATACTCATGAAGGAGCTCATTTCCAACTCTAGTGCATGATCATTATCTACATAAAAGTAAGTGCAATTCTTCTCCACCATAGTAGAGGACCAAGCATCATTATTGCCACCATGGATACATTTTCTCGCTATTTTTATCAAAGTACCTTGCGGCACCTTCTCCAGAATATACTACCATAATAGGAACAAAGGGCCCATTGGAAAATGCGAAATGAGTCTTGAAATGATAAGCAACCCAACTAACATAATGGATGGGGAAGCAGGATATAATTTGATTAAGTTGGGATGTAGTTGAGATCTTATTCAAACCATAGATACTGAGCAGCACCAGAATTGCGAGACTGACCCTTTTCCTAATCGCCATTAAGCTTGCCATCTTGAAAGTCCCAGGATAAATGTAATGGTCTTTTTTATTTGGACGGACAAAAGCACACAACCAATAAGATAAGAAGGCTGCCAAATATGTTTCATCTCTTTTGTTAGAGTTCACCTTGATCTTGGAGAATACTTTTTCTTCAACATGTGACCATCTCTTTGTGTCAGCCAAAGTTCTACTAGGATTATGTGTTAGTTCAAGACGAGAAGATTTCTCTTCCTGCCTAGGTAGAGCAGGTCTATACCTTGAGGGTCTCTTGCACGAAAACTCTATCCATTGGCTATAAGATACCCTTTGGTTAGCACCTCAAAGATGATGAAAGGTCGTAAATAAATATTCCCAAGTCTAAGGAAAATATTTTATCTTCTTTTCATCAAACCTAATAAGTTCCTTGACCTCAGGTACCAATTCTTCATAAAGAGAACCTAAAATTGGTAAGTCTCCAAGGACATATAAATCCCATAAAGAAATGGACAATTTCCCAGCAGATGTAAGAAGCGTGTTTGTTTTGGGGCACCAAGCTTCACAAATTTCTTGTAAAATATGTGAATTACAATCATAAGTGAAAAGTGATGCATAAATGGCATCATAAATTTGAGTCATACCCAAGGCTTCTTGACACCTATCAAGTACATCTTAGGTCCACTCCCAATAACCTGGAATGTGGCGATACTCTCCCTCAACTATCATGGTATCTCCCTAGCGAATCACACCTTGAATCATGCGACGACCTAAGCTTGGAAGGGAATTTGCAATGTTAGCATGATGATGATCTGATGCTTGAAGAGACCACAATTGAGTAGCTTATTGGAATAGTGAGTTGTCAATGAAGTCCAATTCGCTATATGAAGTGAGTTTTTTCAAAGAAGGCCATGGACTCGCATATCGATCAGCTAATGGAGTTTGAGTCGAGAACCTAGTTTGCTCCACCCATCTTTTGTGTCACTACAAGATACTTAAGTTTGGTGGAAGGAGAGATATATTGCCTGAAAATCACCATCTTTTCAAACTACAAGGAATAGAAGAAGTCATTAGTGATGAACTTAAGCATAAAACGACAAGAAAAATATACAAATATAATCTTGTCGAGAAAAGCTCTTTATTATTCTTAAGGCAGGAATGAGTATCCATTTATTTGAGCGATAAGAATTACCATAAAATTAACTTGTTCTTAAGGCCGGAATGAGTATTGATTCCTTTGCGCGATAAGAATTACCATAAAATTACCTTGTTCTTAAGGCGGGAATGAGTATTCATTCCTTTGCACAATAAGAATTACCATAAAGTTACCTTGTTCTTAAGGCGTGAATGCGTATCCATTCCTTTGCGCAATAATAACTACCATAAAGTTATCTTGTTCTTAAGGCGAGAATGAGCATCCATTCCTTTGCGCGATAAGAACTACCATAACGTTACCTTGTTCTTAAGGCAGGAATGAGTATCCATTCCTTTGCACGATAAGAATTATCATAAAGTTACCTTGTTCTTAAGGAAGGAATGTGTATCCATTCCTTTTCGCGATAAGAACTACCATAAGGTTACCTTATTCTTAAGGGGGTAATGAGCATCCATTCCTTTGCGCGATACGAACTACCATAAAGTTACTTTGTTCTTAAGGCGGGAATGTGTATCCATTCCTTTGCACGATAAGAACTACCATGAAATTACCCTGCTTAAGGTGGGGGATGCGGATCCATCACTTCACACCTCATGATCAAGTTTTTATAATACGAAGAATCTTGAATTATGGCCCTACAACAAAAGAAAATTGGGGACCAAGTTGACAAGAAAATACAATAACCATGGACTCTTTACTACAAAGAAAAAATCATCATTTTCCTTTGTAAGTAATTTATTTTATCTTTTTCACAAAAAAGGATAAAAATAAGATTATTTGGGAGCATGTGATCCAGAAAAAAAAGAGAAAGAAAATAGATTCATCAACCAAAGAAGTTATTTTTTGATGAATTAAATACATGAATATTCTTTTTTTAGGCACTTTTATATGAAATACAAAACACCCATGTGATTAAATAAAAGAGTTAAAGAAAACTACCTAAAAATTAATATTTCACAAGCAGCGAGCAAATTTGTACGATCTCTGATCAATGCTTCTTCTGAAAATATAGGACTATTTATAGAGAAGTATGGTAGAAGTTAACTCCTAAAGGGACAGATGATTAGTAGGAGTGTTTGAATCCTAAAGGAATTGGAATGTGAAAGTTATACGGCGGCGATAACTTCGCATTACTATGGACAAAGTTGAAGGGTGCACATTTGCATTATTTATTTTTTTTAAAAAAAGGAATTCTCCCCTTAAGTATTTGCAATAGGGGTGTTTGTTTATTATCTTTAAAGAATTAGGATATTTGGACCCTTTGAATCCTAAAAGGATTAGGTGGCAGGAACCATGCAAAAGAAACAAAAAAATGTTTTTGTATTAAATGCACCAAAAAGGGTCAAAGTCCATCCAAAGAAAAATGCCATGTAATTAAAAAAAAAGGTAATTTGAAGTCCATGTTTATATAAATAATATGGACACTAAGATACCAAAATTAATATTACAAGTCTAGTCTTGAAAAGATAAGATATCTTGACGAGACTTGAAGTAAGGGACATTTGTAAGCACATAAAATTTATTGGAATACAATTTTTATTAAATGATTCAAGTCATATTTAATTCAAAATGTATTAGTACAAATAAATATTATGGATTAATATAGTTGGATTTATTAATTAAGTTCAATAAAATATGAATTTAATCAAAAGCCCAAATTCAAGTATTTGGGCTACAAAAGACGACCCACTTCATTAGGGCCAATATCCTCTCATTCAAGAGGCTCAATTAACGTCACGTGTCAAATGATGTGACATGTCAAGTCAAATAAATAAATCAATAGGATCACGCCATGTGTCAAAATGACATAATATTCCTATATAAATCAAAGGTCAATAAATATGTGCCACATATGCAAGTGATGTGTCTCAACAAATAAAATATCGTTATGCCACTTAAAAGAAAGCTTATTCTTATCACTTTTCCTGCATCATGTCACCTTAATCTGATTGGCCGTAAGAAAGTCTTATTCTATCATGACTCCTCTATTCTACACCCATATAAAGGGGTCCTCATAATTAAGAATTCACATCAAGAATTCTAACAAGAATCTAAAGAGAGCTAGTCGATCAAACGTACAGATTTCTCTATAAGCAACTAGAAGAATTTAAGAAATCAAGAAATCAAGCATTCAAGTTCAAGATCGCATCAAGATCAAAGCCACCAGATTCAAGAACAAGCCCAAAAGCCCTTGAATTCAAGTACAAGTCAAGATCAAGTTCAAGAACAAAAACATATCATTCAAGTTCAAGATTATCAAATCCATATATCAAGATCAAGACCACCTAATTTAAGATCAAGCCCAAAAACCCTTGAATTCAAATACAAGTCAAGATCAAATCTATCAAGTTTTTCAAGATTCAAGAATAAGCTAAAGAGCCTTGAATTTATATTTGAAAAGGTGAATCAGAGGATTCATAGAAATTCTAGAACTTACTCCTTGAAATAAAATACTACGATTGTTGAAATATTTTTCATTCCCTGATTATTATTTTCTCGACACGAATTTTATTGTCATACAATTATGTTAAAGATATTTGACATTCTTATTTTATCTTTCAAGAAAATATTTGATGACATGATTATATCATGTATTATACATGCTAGTTGATTGAGATTGATATTTGCATTATTTGGTATATCACATATTAGTATCCGGGATATGACGTCTAAATGGATCACAAGTACTTGTAGAGTCTTATAAAATTTGGTCTAATGGATCACTTGAAACCCAGAAGAACTAAGTATATTTCTAATCTACTAGTTTAGTGTACGTGCTCTGCATGTGTGTATCGCGTCAATTGATAAAAAGTGTATAAAAATAGATAAATTACTATGTATGTAACTTATATCACTGAGCACACAGTTATAAATAATTACTTAAATATTACTATCTCATATCATCATGTTATCAATACATCATTTTTCATATTTTTTGGAGGCTTTTTTTGACAACTTTTAGACCTGTTTTTCATTGCATAGTTTATTTGTTTTTATTTTAGGATGTTTCAATAAAAAAAATTGATTATTATTTTGAATTTTTTTTGTTTAGATCTAATCTATTTTTTGAAAGTTTTTTCCTTTTTTTTTTTACAGGTTTTAAACTTATTTTAATTTTTTAGAAAAATTATTATTATTTGAATTATTTTTTACTATTTTCTTTCTGGATCAAATCTCTTTTAGTTGGAAAAGAATTCTTTGTGTAGGGATTTAATCAGAATAAGAAAATCTTCTTTATTTAATTTCTATTATGTTTATTATATTTAATACTTAATACTATTAGAATAATAATATAAGAATTAAAAAATAGTGAAAAGACGAGTTTATCTAAATAGAGATCTTTTAATTAAGGGAAAAAAGTTCAAACAACATTTTTAACGACCCTTCAAACGTTTAATATAGTATAAAAGATTATATAGAAAAGTCAACCCATGGATGACATATGACATATTTGTAATTATGTTCATCATTCAAGGGTAAATGATTAATAGCTATATAAAATATCTAATGATTTTCTCAATCCAAATTTCTATTGTAATTTTTTTAAAGAAAAAAAAGAACACACAACTTAATCTAGAAACAAAATTACAAATTTATAATTATGCTTGTTACCCCACAAGAGTGATGCAGTGGGTGGTGGAGAAATATGGATTTGCTTATCACACAAAATTCAAGGGAATTAAGTTGAATCATTTATGCTTTGCAGATGACATGCTCCTTTTCTGTAAAGGAGAATTCCAGTCAGTACTATTAATGCTACGAGGGCTGAGAACCTTCTCTGAGAGCTCAGGGCTGCAAACAAATGCCTAGAAGTCAAACATTTTCACAGCAAACATGGAGGAACAAGTTATAGAGGATTTATGTGAACTAACAGGATACAGGAAAGGTAAGCTGCCTTTTCATTACTTGGGTGTACCTATAACTGCAAAAAGATTGAATACCATTGACTGTCAAATGTTGGTAGACAAAATGATCACTAAGTTGAGAACTTGGGGATTAAGGAATTTGTCATATGCAGGAAGAGTCCAGCTAGTTAACTCTGTCCTCATGAACATGCATACATACTGGAGCAGTATCTTTCTACTGCCAAAGAAGGTTCTAAAAGACATCACCTCAGTTTGCAGGAACTTCATATGGAATGGACAAATTTATAGTACAAAACCACCACTAATTGCCGCGACACAATGTGCGAACCAAAAGATGAGGGTGGGATTGGAGTTATGAATTGTATTATGTGGAATGAAGCTGCAATTGCTAAATATGTATGGAACATTGCCAGAAAGCAGATTACCTGTGGGTCAAATGGGTGAAGCATGAACCATGTATACTTAAAGGGAGTTGACTGGTGGCAATGTAAACCACCCCAAGATAGCTGTTGGTATTGGAAGAAAATCTGTAATGTGAAGGAAAAATATGCCACTGGATTTAGGGGGAATGGATGGCTAAAAACAGATGGAATATATACAGTTAGTAGTGGATATAAATGGAAGCAACAAGAGGGCCAAAAGAAGAATTGGTGGAGAGCATTGTGGAACACAACAAATATACCTAAACATAGTTTCATATTTTGGATGGTAATGCATCAAAGATTACTGAGAAAGACAGACTAGAACAAATGGGAATAGAGGGAGATGCAAGTTGCGCTCTATGTGGCGATCAACTTGAAACAAATGAGAATCTCTTTTTTGAATGTGTATTCTCCAAAATATGCATGGAGGAAATACTTAAAATGCAGGTTAGAAGCATGGATATAGAGAGGAGTTGTAAGTCTTTTGCAAAGGGAGCACGAGGAAAAGTGAGCAGAGGGTTGTTATGGGCAATATTGGCTGCACTAATATACAACATACGGAAAACAAGAAATGATGCAGTATGGAATTACCAAGTGCCGAGGACGCAAATGATAGTTCAACAAATACAAAGGGCAGTAAGGTGAAGATCAGCAACATTCTACAAAGGAAAGCAAGATGCAAAGATAGGAAATGGATAGAGCAACTATATAGTTGTGATATGTAATGAGTAAAGAAAACAAAAAGGATAGAAAGTAGAGATGATCAAAAACAGATGTTAACAGATACAATCTGATGTAATTATGGTGATGCAAAGTTGGAAATAAAATATTTGTTTGACTAAAAGAAAAATATAAATATCCATATAAAACATCTATTGATTTGCCCAATTCAAATTTCTATTCTAATTTTTTTTTTTTTTAAAAAAAGATACTTACACACAACTCAATTATAGAAATATCAGTTGTGCTCTTTTATTGTCTATAATAAATATCTCATTCTTGTTATTTCAGCTAAAAATTCATGTACCTACACTTCTATTTTCTTTATTTTTCATTTACAATATTTTTTTATTTTAGCTAAAAATTCATGTACCTGCTTCATTTTCTTTGTAATAATAATAGGCTCTTAACTATGTATAATGGTGAGTTGGCTTATCAGGGAAGTTTTAAAATTACATTAGAATCTACTCACCTACGGAGCTTAAACACATATAAGCTTAATCTTTATATTTTTTAAATCACATAAAAGGCTTAATCATTATATTTTCTTTTTGATCCTGGATAATAAACAAACTAAAGCAGTTATAGTGCAAGCTTTGAGCATTTTTTAGTTTTCAATGGTTGAAATTTTTAGGTGCAAGACTTTTATATCTCACTTTCTACAATTGGATCATCTTTTTTGATTGGTAATTTGAATAAACATTTGAAATTCTTTGTCACGCCCAAAGTCCCGTTAGGGTGGACTTGCATCCGTTGCCTATGAGGCCCGGGAGAACCAACTTGTACCCATGCGTTTTCTATGTATATTATAAGGAACTTCTATATTTGAAATGCCTTTAAGAAAATAAATAGTGATAACAAACCAACAGGAAATGCATATGGCTAGGTCGTTGGGGCCACGGTGTTTAAAGTACGAGACATGACCACACTTTAATTTATAAGTCTACAAAACCTCTAGATAAAGAAGAGTATCTGATAAGGGTCGGGACAAGCCCCACCTCGGCTAACTATACAATACAAAAATATAAGCTCTAGATATACAAAGCTCCGAAGGAACCTGGAGTTTGGTAACAGCAGTTAGATATCCTGTACTTCTACTGAGGAGATCTACTAGCACCTGTACCTGCAGCATGAAATACAGGTCCCCCGTAAGGGACATCAGTACGAGATAATGTACTGAATATGTAAGGCAGGAAATACTATATATGAGTAACAACTCAATTGAAACTATGCATTGGTGAAGAATAAGAGACCACCTTTAGTTATACTGTGGGATCATGTACTTTATGTTCTTTTTATTATTTTACCTTTACTGTATAATCTGTGCACATCATGTAATACAAATGACCAGCTGATTAGTGGTAAATCTATATCGGAATCGGCCCTAGCTAGGCCTTTCGTTTAACCCCTTGGGCTACCCCCCGTGATAGGATCGACCATGGCTAGGTGATTGTTCCACCCCTCGGGTTATCACCCATCAATAAGCAATATAATTTATCTTTTAATTACTTTTGAGATGATTCTTTTGGTGGTCATAATATTGGAGTTGTAGGGCTGTAGATACAACATGTGATATGTAAATAATCACAAAAGACAACACCACAATGAAAGGAGTAAATTACACAAATAATGAAATGCATAGGAGGTAGAA
>JAPFFP010042176.1:0-14393 GCA_026153255.1 Solanum medicagineum | reverse complement strand
TGTTATGTATTATGCTTGAGCTTTGACTCACTTATGATATTCAAGCTATTTATGTATAAATCTCTCTCTCCCTTAGTGCTAATTTCCCTTGTTTATGTTTCTTATGTTGTTTTACATTGCTTTCGCGACCAAGGATGTTTAATGATATGCTATGAGGCTTGCTTGGGGTTCCTTCGGGTTCCCCATTTGCAGGTCACCTCTAGGCCCTAGGCTTGGATCATGACAAAGATGGTATCAGAGAACTAGGTTGTTAGATCCTCGGAGTCCAACACACCGCGTCAATTCGAGTCTTATTCATGATTGTCTTGTGCACCAAAACTATGAGTAGGAGGCTATGAGACGTTTTAGGAAATATTTCCCTTCTTCATAGTCTATGTTGTGCTTTAGAAGTGAAATAGGTCTTTCCCCTCTAATGAATGTTCTTTGCTCTTCCAGTTGATCATGCCACTTCAAAGAGGAAGTCAAAGGAAGGAACGTTGAAGGTTATGATGTTGTTGGATCCAAGTTTCACTATTTCTTTTGGTTGCTAGAGGGCTTCTTGTGTGCCCTGAGTTGTGATGTGAACCTTTTGCGTTTACCTCTTGGTTGGGTATGTTATTTCTAGAAAGTTGATAGATCTTGATCCAGGTTTGTATTGCATTAGGTCTTGCCTTGTGGCTTGTTAAAGTTGGCGTGGTGGATTTTGATGTCATACTAGGGATGGAATGGTTGCTTGCATGTTTTATCTTCGTGGATGGTAGGACTCGTAGAATTAGATCCCGATTCCCTAATGAACCTGTCCTTGAGTGGAAGAGTTTTGATGTGGTGGTTAAGTGATAGCAAGTGGGATAGGTCCATTTCATGTCTTAAGGTACAATTGATCTCTAAGGGGTTACATTTATTATCTTGTGAGAATTGGAGGTGTTGAACCTAAGTTGTTTTGTTTATAGAATTATTGGTAGTGGTAGATGAGGCCTTTGAATGTTGCTTTTTGATACTTTGAAATTGGGGTAATGTCTTTTGGCTTGACTAGTACACCGGTTATGCCTATAAGTCTCATGATTAAGATCTTCAGTCCCTACTCTAACAGGCTTATGGTGGTTTTGGAGATGATATGATGGTTCATTTCCCTAATACGGTAGTTCTTGTGAGTCATTTGAGGGTAGTACTACAAAGTTGAAGGAAGAAAGTTGGATGCTAAGTAGGAGAAATGGGAGTTTGATTGTAAGAGGTTGCCTTCCTAGGTCGTGTAGTGCTAGGTGATGGTATTAAGGTGGACCCTAGTAAGACGAAGGTGATTAAAGATTGGCCTAGATCTTTGAACCCATCAGATATTAGGAGCTTCTTGGACTTAGAGGGCTAATACCGGAGGTTGTGAATTGGTTATTTTCTATTACTTCTCCTATGAATTGGTTGACCCTAAGTAAGGCCAATGTTGTGACCGACGTTTTGAGTAGGGTGATTTAATAGGTCCGGGAGTTGCTATCCCTTGTGTGATTCCTTTGTGTTAATCGGATTCACGTGTGTGTCCCAGATGGTTGCATGAGTCTATTATGGCTAGTAGGGATCTATAAGGGTTGCCCTATGTTATCGTTGCATAGAGTCTTATCTTGTGATCTTGGTTGGACTTAGCTTGATGGGTTGGAGATCTTGGGGTAGTTTGGGCTACTTGCATGGCATGCTTCCAATGAGTGTAGAACCTGTAATGGTTAAGGATGGTCGATCTACTTGGTCAACTACAATGGGTTAGTCACTTCTCTAAGGTTGATTTGAGGTTTAGGTTTTGTTCTCAAGTATAGAGGAGGGTAGGTGATATCCCCAAGTGCCATTTTGAACTAGGAACTATCATTTTGAATATTGGTAGAGTTGTCTGATTAGCTTATGCACCGGTAGTGTTTGAGCGTTTCTTCAATAGGGTCTTAAAACGCTACCGTGATATGTTTGTGGTCATCTCTAGTGATGAGGTATTGATTTGTTTAGAGCTTGTGAATCATTTGGGGGTAGCGTTGCAAGTCTTGGAGGATGAGAGATTTTTTGCTAAATATGATAGGTGTACATTGTGGATAGAAAGAAGGTGGTTAGAATTCTTTAAGGATTATGAAATGAGTGTGCATTATTTTTTTTCTCGGTAAGGCTAATATTGCCGAAGGTGCTCTAGGTAGTCTAGCATGTGTTGTTGATGGTGGCAACGAGGAAACTAGTAGGGTCCATCGGTTGGTTAGATTGGAAGTTAGGTTGAGGGAAGTTGCGCATGGTGGTGTATCATTCTTGATGGTTCCAAATCTTCTTTGGTTAAGAGGTCTAGATCAAGCAAGGCCTTGATTTCGCCCGATTAGAGTTGGAAGTTTTGGGTGGAAAGATGCTAGAGTGGAGGTAGTCTCCCAAGGGGGAGATGGTAGTTCGTAACGACAAGTGGAATAGGTGTGGTTGAGGTTGACAAACGAGTTATGTTTGTGAGTCCTTATAGGATAAAGAGAGAAGTTGGTAAGGTTGCATAAGTTTGGGGATTGCCTATGGATATGGGTTTGGTTGGTCTGGTTTTTCATGCTTCTAGGTTGATGGGATGTGTTGGTGACTCTAGTGCTATAACACTCTTTGATATTGTGGGTGATGTGGAGGACAAGTTGGTTTCAGGGAAGGTCCCAGTGGAGGTGTTGGATGGATGAGTGATGAGGTTGATTACTAAGGATGCAGCTTTGTTAAGGCCCTCTTGAAAGGATCATCAAGTTAAGGGTGTCTCCAAGGAACCCTAAGTGGTCTTATGGGAGCGATATTCATACCTCATTCACTCTAATCAAGCCTAAGATAGCGACTAAGTCCTTCGTGTGATTCCAAGTCCCATGTTTCAGCCCCTATGTCATTCATATGCATTAATGTTTAAGCTGGCAAGTTTATGATGATTTTACACTTATGTTGAGATTTTGAAAATAGTGTTTTAAATGTAATGTTGCGTTCTTGTTGGGGCTGATTTGTTTATGATCACTCTTGTCTAGTACATTTCTTTTACATTTGGGGACTAATGTTCCCGAGGGGGAGATATTGAAACGACCCCAAAAAGTGCCCTAAAATGTTCCTTTGAAGTGCTCGGAATCGTAATTCCCATATATCTCAATATTCATTTGTTATTTCGAAAATGTGATTTCATATTCTTGTTTAGGGGGCAAAATTGAGTGGGTAATGGGTCTAACCCGAATTTTAGAGCAACCGTATCAAAATTCGAAAATCACAAAAATGGGATTTAGGAGGGTCAATTTCAAAGAGGCATATCTCTTAGCACACAAAAAACTAGGTAGCCCATGACCTTCCAAATTAAAGCTCTTTGAATTAGCTTTCCAACGCACTTAGTTTCACCTCATTTCGAGTTCAGATGAAGAATTTATGCCCATTTTGTAGAACTCATATGTCCAAAAATGCAAATTCCAGTGAAGCGATGTGGAGCAATGTTATTTTGGTCCTGTTTTTTTTGACTTCGGTCCAAGGCTTTCAAGTCTTGGGCCTAAGGGTTGCCATACTTGAAAGTACCTATACTTATCCTTATTTCACCCTCATACCATCCTAAACATTCTCCAACACTCACTCAAATACTTAGACTAATTTTCCTCTCAAGATTCAAGTCCCAAAACCCTCATCCGGATCTAAGGATTTCCTTCAAGCTTCAAGCCTCCATTTTCAATCTTTATCAAGAGTTTCTGCAAAGCTAAGGTATGTTGGTTTCAACCATTGGGTCCTTTCACCCATGGTGCCCAATCCTCTTTTCTACTCAAATGACACTATTTAAAGTTGATTTTACATTTGGGTTTTGTATATTCAAAAATTTACTGCACAGTGATTTGAGTTCATGAAAGTATAGTTGTTTAGAATGTTTTGAGCTCTAAATCTTGGATGTACTATTGGATTTGATGAAGGGTATTGATGTATGTTACTTGAGGGTTTTATAAAGTGTTGATTAATGGTTTTACATGGGATTTACTTGCATGTTTTCACTCTTGAATTACATTTTTTTATACTAGCACTACACACCCGCCAAGTGTTTGATAAAATGTCCAGTTATGATTTCTTTAGGAATTAGAGGTCCAATGCATGACTTATGAGTTGAAGGACTTCATGATGATTTTAAGATGTGTCTAATTCATGGAAATGTTGATGACATTGTAAAGCCAGGTTTGAGCCCTTTCTTAAAGATTTCACCTCTTGTGAGCCCCTTAACGTTGATGTTAATGCAAGGGTAAGTTTGATGATGATCTAATCTTATGATTGAAGTTGGGCTCACCATTTGAGGTCAATGATGCTGTGAGCTACTCATGCCATGACCTCAATGTTTTTGCAAGTTATTAAAGCTGTGATTATCTTATATATACTGTGATATTAGATTTAGCACCGAGTGGACTAGAGGCGAGTCCCCAAGTCTCAAAACTATGTGCACCATAGGATGATGTTATTCCCTTGCTATACTGGTGGATCCATCTAGTGAACCATCTGTTAAAATCCTTTCCAAAATTGGGTCATGTTCACGTAAGGAGGGTCTCTTCACACGAAATTAGATCGTGTTCCCGTAAGTTGAAGTGGGGTCTTAATCCTTTCCAAAATTGGGTCGGGTTCCCGTAACAAAGGTTACTTCATACAAAATGGGTCATGTTTCCATAAGTTTGAAGTATGGTTTACCTTGGCAAGTAGACCACCTCTTTACCGGTGGGGGTAATCATCGGGATTCCAAGTCGTAGCTCTCTTAGTCTTATTCTTTGTTAGTTGAGATCTCTTCCCACACCTATGTATTATGATCTATATGAGTTGAATGAATTGTAAGCATGTTTTACTTATGCATTGATCGTACATCCCATGTTGTTATATTATGCCTACTGCCTATTATTATGCATTTTGACTATGATGCCTATTTCTTGTTGCATTGCATTCTACATACTTATGTACATTCACACGTACTAACGCATACTCTATGCCTACATGATATCACATTGTAGGAACCGGAGCCCCGCTTGAGCATCTCCGCCCATGTGAGTAGTACGATTTCACTCAAGCTTGTTGGTGAGTCCTCTATTCCGGAGACGTTGCTTATGATCTCATGCTATGTTCTAAGACTATCTTTCTTTTATGTACCTTTTAACTATGAAGGTAAGCCCGATTGCTTGTCTTGGCCCTCACTTTTATCAATGTAGTGGATGTTTTTTTTGGACATGTTATGCATTATGCTTGAGCTTTGACTCACTTATGATATTCAAGCTATTTAGTAGCCGCTCATGGTTATTTTGGCCGATTGATCTTCCAATATGCTAGTTTCAACAACTCTCGTTCGTTACACTTCTTCCTTCCCAATTTCCCTTGTTTGTATTTCTTATGTTGTTCTACATTGGTTTCGCGACCAAAGATGTGTAATGATATGCTATGAGGCTTGTTGGGGTTCCTTTAGGTTCCCCAGTTGCCGTTCACGTCTAGGCCCTAGGCTTGGGTGGTGACAGTTTCCGTGAAATTTTGACTTAGTACCAAATGAGTTAGGAATGGGGCTCAACAGAAGGCATCTTATATAAAACATCTAACCTCATAACTACGTGCCACCATAGTATGTTTTTATTATGCCTTCCTACTATGGTCCATCAAGTATTTTTGTTTCCAGAGTTTACCTTGGCAAGTAGGCTCAATCTTTGGCCGGTGTAGAGTATAACATAAGTATTCCATATTATAGCTCATATGATTTTGTCGGTTAAGGTCTTATTCCCACATATATTTGCTTATGTGCCTCCTTTACATTACCATAACATTATTTTATGCTCTATTTTGAAACTCATTATATTGTTAAGGCTTTGGAATTGGGCATATCTATTATGTAATTTTTGTCATTATATTTACTTGTTGCATTGCATACCTGCATACTTAGTACATTCCAAAGTACTAATCGCATTTTTCCTACATTCTTTTAATCATGTAGGGACAAGTGATCTATCTTATCCTCCTCCTTATGGCTCGATTGATCGTGAAGATTTTGAGATTTTGGTGAGTTCCCATCCATTGGGAACGGAGCCCTTATCTTCTAGCTTTACTTTTGAAATTCAGACACATTATGTATTTTCTTCCATGACTTTTCATTGAGGGATCTAGACTTGTATTTTTGGCTCCTTTTATCCACTTTTTTTAGAGGTGTGTTTGGACTACTACTTCACTTTGATTATATCTTAAACTATTAAGTTGATCTTCCACTTTTAGCTATGATTTGTCCTTTAGTCCCATTCCTCATTTGATATTGTACTCATCCATTATTCCTTATTTGAACTATGAAGTGCATGTATGATTTAAGAGACTTATTTGGGGACCTTCGAGTTCTTATTCACTATGTCACACCTCCGCTGCAACTAGACTCGCTAAACCAATAATTGAAGATCTAAGATAGATTCAAGTAATGACCTCAAATCTAAGTTATACATGAAGATATGTATGAACCCATGATGTGTTGTCAAAATACAATACTTTTGATGCTTAAAACATTGGATTTTGTGTGTTCTCAATGCAATGTTACTACATTTGATGTGTTTTTATGTCTACTTTGCAGAATTATAGGGTTGGCACAATTTTTTGGCAAAGTGTGCAGAATTTGCTGAAGCAAAGGCTCCACGAGACCCTTTACGGGCCGTAGAGAATTATACGGGCCATAAAGCTAGTTTCATATAGAATACCAGTGAAGGGTGATTTATCTGAAGTTAAGTCTACGAACATGCAGCTCGATCCCGGTGAAAAGTAGAGATAGAAAATTTTATGAGTCGTAGACTTGGTATCGTTCCCTGAGGATAAAAAAGTGAGGAGTTGCTGAAAAGTCATCAGACGAAACCCCCTATGGGCTATTGAACTTTATATGGGTCATAAAAGGGTGTTGTAGAAGTCATCCCTAGTTTTGAAGAAGCAATCAATGAAAGCCCAACTATGTGTCATAAAACATTATATGGCCCATAGAAGTTACTGTAGAGTCTGCTGACCTAGTTCTCCTAATCCATTTTGATGTTGTATTTTAAAGACTATAAACAGGTTTTCTAGGTTATTTTTCATAAGGAATAAGACAAAACAGTAGAGAACGATAGAGAGCTTGAGAGAAATACTTGCAAAACTTTATTTTGTCTTTTAATTCAATCTTGTGTTTCTTGGTGAAGAGTTTGGATTCCTTGTGCTTGATTATCTTGTGCTAGTGCTTAATTATGTTATTCAAATTCATAAGTCTTTCATTTACACTAACTATGAGTAGCTAAATCTACATCTAGGATTGTGGGAACCATAAAGAATTAACAAGGTAAAATCGAGTTATTTGTAATTCTTGTAAAGTGTGCATACATGTATCAATTAATTCTCTTCGGTTTGAATGTTTTTTATGGTGGCCAACGTTAGAACTCACCTAATGTTACTAACTGGATCAAGGTAATAATGAATAGGAAAAGAGATTAATTAACAGAATTCAATAGATGTTTCTCATCTAATCAACCAAAATGGGCCAAGGGGAGGTTGTACTGGAATAATAGGTAAGGGTTAGTAATGTCACACTACGGGGATGGACCAAATCACATAGTGAAATTCGTCTCTCGCCTGGGCCAAAAGGGTTTGGTGAACTTTACTTACCATTTTCCATGCTACAAACTGGAAAAGAATTCGATTATCTGGTAATACTCAGTTAGGGAATCATGGGGAACATAATACCCTAGTTATTTTTCATACTGATTTAACACTTGTCTTAGTTTATGGTTCCTTTTTATTGTTTTTAGACCCCTTCTTTTGGGGAGATAAAGTTGTTAATCAACCTGAATTATATTGAATTCTTCTAAGTCTACCATATTGCCTATGGGATCGGCTCTAACCTCAGTTAGGTTATATAGATCTTGACAACGACGGCTTTAGCCTAAAAAAGAAGGTGTAGCTTGTGCGACATCAAGATTTTGGTGCCGTTGCATGGGACTACAGCTAGACTTGTTTAATTCAAGTAGTTTGGGAATTAATCCTTATTTCCCTCATTTTACTTTCTTTATTATTTTTCTTCTATTTCAAGCTACAGGTGTAGTGTATGCCCAATACAAAAAGTTGAGGCATTCTCGTAACTCTGTTTGACCAGAGATCTAGAAACGATAAAGAAGGATGGCCCAAGATAATGCAAACAACACGGTGAACACAGCTTTAAGCCGAAATGAGAATGACAATACAAACAATAAAAACCTACCTTCTCTTGGGGACATTGATCCACAGCCGCTGGACTTCAATGCCGAAGCTTATCAGTGGAACCAATATCAACTAAACCCTATGGCTATGGATGTTACTGGAGCCATTGTGTTGCTACCATTGCTAGATGACATAAAATTTGTGGTTACAAATGGATTGCTTCATATGTTGCAGAATCGTGGATTGTTCGCGAGCCATCTACACAACATTGTGTTTTTTTGTAAGAGTGCAATGGGAACGCAGAATCTGTCTATGAATGTTATGGGGCTTTGTGTCTTTCATTATCTCTGATAGGCAATGCAATACTATTCACTATCCTAGCTCCTATATAGTTTGATCACTAGTTGGGCTGAGTTACAGAAGGCCTTTTTTGGAGAGGTACTTCCCACGATAGAAGAAGCTCAAGTTAAAGGATCAAATCGACAACTTTGAGCAACTTCCTGGTGACTCGATCAGTACTACATAGAAGCGATTTACGAAGTGCTTGAGAAGTGTCCTTGACCACAAAATTGTTGATGATGCCTTGGTGGAGATCTTCTACCGTGCCCTGGACGAGAATAGCCAAGCATGTGCTGATACTATCATGGGGGGCATGTTTTTAGATCAATCATTTGCAAGGATTGTGTAGACTGTCACCACCCAAGCTTAGGGCCTAGACGTTACACGACAAATGGGAACTTGAAGGGACCCAAACAAGACTCTTAGCATATCAATTACACATCCTTGGTCGCTGAAGCAAGGTAAACAACCACAAGGGATAATATAAAAAGAGAGCGGAACTAAGGAAAGTCTTTGATAGCATAAAAAATAGAAGAGTCAAAGCTTAAATCATAAATACATCATTTGTTCCAATAATATCTCTAAACATTGATTGTCTAGGGGCCAAGACACTTTCTGGTCTTACCCTCATAGTATCAAAGATCAACATAGAGAAATAACATAGGCAAGAGTAGCATAGCTAGTGTCCTGAACAAGAGGACTCACCAAAAGCTTATCTTCAAGATGCCAAAACTAGCCACATGGAGGATGACCAAGAGGTGCTCTAGTTCCTACATAGTACCATCATGTAGGCATAGAATAAACATTAGTACGTTTGCATGTACTAAGTATGTGGGATGCAATGCAACAAGACATAGCCAATATAGACAAAATGCATAGTAATATGCAATAGATATGTGTAGTCTTAATATGACATGCCTGATCAATGATTGAAGTAAATATGCTTGTAAATCATTTAACTTACATAGAACATAATACATATATGGGAAAAGAACTCAACCAACAAACAATAAGACCAAGCGAGCTACAACTTGGAATCCCGATGATTACCTCTCATCGATAAAGAGGAGGTCTACTTTCCAAGGCAAACCATACTTCACCTTACGGGAACATGACCCATTTAAAATGAAGTAACCATCTTTACGGGAACATGACCCATTTCGAAAAAGATTTCATATGAACTCGCCTTATAGGGACATGGCCCATTCCATGAAGAATCTCAAGAGAAAGTGCACTACATGGATCAACTAGTAAAGCAAGGGTAAACTATACTCCTATGTTGGTAACATAGTTTGAGGAAAGAGAGCATCTCCTCAATCCATCAGTGCTAAGCCTAATCCCACGGAATAATTGAAATAATAATACTTTACCAATTTGTAAGAAATATGGAAATATGAGATGAGTATATCTAAAACATCTTTGACCTCTAATGTGAGCCTAACTTTAAAACATAAGAATAGATCATCATCAAAGATTACTAGTGCATTAACATCAATAGTCCACAAGAGGTAAATCCTTGGAAAAAGGGCTTAACTTTATACTTGCATAACCATAGATAATTTCACGAATTCAATGCATATTTTGAAAGCCCAAAATCATTATAATGTCACTTGACTCATAAATCATCTAATAGATCATCAATAACTTTAAGAATCATTGAAAAGGCATCTTATCAAACACTTGGTGGGTGTGTAATGCTAGTTTAAAATCATGCAATTCAAGAGTGAGATAATATGAAAAAACTCAATGTAAATCAATCCACCAAGACATAGTAAAACCCTCATATAAGATACCTTGAAATCCATCATCAAATCTCATAATAGACCATCGATTCATAGATCAAAACATGCATAATGAGTAAACATTTCATAAAACCCCAACATAGTTTATAGTCATAATCCATAATAAGTAATACCCATAAGTAATACAACTTGAATACATGCAATTTACATAAAAAGGAAGGTTGGGCACCATAGGTGAAAGGACCCAGTGATTGAAACCCACATACCTCAACTTTGGAGATTTCCTTGATGAAGATTCGAATGAGAACTTGAAGCTTGAATGAAATTGTTGAGATCCAGAATGAGTTTTGGGACACTTGAATTTGAATGAAATATTTGGCTAAGTGTTAGAGAGGGTTTTGGTAATGTCTTGAGTGATATGGAGTTAAAAAAGACTAAGTATATGTGTTTTTATGCATAGGAGGGCCTAGGCCCAAGGTCCCAAAGCTTTAGGTCAAAGTAGTGAAATTGGTAGCAAAATACACATCTTCGCGATAGGTCCGCGTCATGGAGGTGCGCGGACCCTCACTGGAATTGGAAAGTTGGCGAAATTCATTTTTTGCTACGGGTCTTCTAAGATTTGGGTTATACCCATCTCCCCACTCAATTTTTCCCATGATCAAGAATATGAAGTTGTATTTTTGATATCATGCACAGGTTTTAAGAAATATGGAAATTACGATTATAAGCATTTTCGAGGCACATTTTCGAGCACTTTTTGAGGCGTTTCAATATCTCCCCTTTAAGCATTCGTCCCCCAATGTTAAAGAAACGTATATAAGAGAAGTGATCATGATGATTTCAGACCAACACAAGAATGTAACAAATGTACTTAAACATCATTTCAAAAAAAAAATCTCAACATAAGTGTCAAAAATCACCATAAACTTGTCAGCATAACATGAATGCATGAAAATGATATAAGGGCTGAAACGTAAGACTTGAAATCATTGGAAAAGATTAATTTTTGATATCTTAAGCTTGAATAGAGTGAAATTGGTATGAATATTGCTTCTTCATGTCCGCTCTGGCTCCCCAATTGACACTTTCTACTGACATTGACGAACTCCACATCTTAATTTCTCAACTTTTCACATGTTTATCTAATATCTCCACTGGGACCTCCTCACCAGTCAAATCTTCCTCCTCAACATCCACGACCTCTAAGGTTTTATAGAACTTGGATCACCAACACATCTCCTCAACCTAGACACATAGAAGACTGGATAAACCATATCCATATCCATAGGCAACTCCAAATCGCATGCAACCTTTCCAATCCTCCTCAATTTCTGTAAGGTCCCACAAACCTTGTGCTCAATTTTGCCTTCTTGCCAAACCGGACCACACCCTCCATGGGTGAAAACTTTAAACAAACCCAACCATCAACACAAGCACCCATAGCCTACCTTGGTACCTAAGGACACCATCTCCCCCTTGGGAGAAAACCTCCACTTCACTATCCTCCACCAAAGCATTCAACTCTAGCAAGGCGTAATCAAGGTCTTGCTTTGACCTGACCTCTTCACCAAAGAAAATTTGGAATCATTAAAACCATTACATTATCATTCACAACTTCATCCAACCTCACATATTTCTAACCTAGCCAACTGGTGTACTCCTCTAATCACCTCTTGCTACCCCACAAACCCCACTTGTCATATCTAGCAATCAACCTCTCATACCTCAAGATTTATAACACCACCCTCAAATGACTCACATGCTCTCCTTCACCCCATGAATAAATCAAGGTACCATCAATAAAACCATTACTAACAAGTCAAAGTAGGGTTTAAAGACTCTATTCGTAAGATCCATAAACATAGTCGGTACATTAGCCAAACCAAAGACATTACCCCAGATCCAAAATATAAGAAAGGACATCGAGATCTCAATGACCACTGGGTTCGACTCAATAAGAAAGAACCTTCGACTTAACATTCGTAACCCTGATCGATGATAGGGACAACCCTTAGAAATTTACCCTTAGGCTCTAAGACATAAAATGAATCTACTCTATACCACTGCATCATAACTTTGCCACTCAAGCATGACTTATTAGGGAATTAATAGTTAACTCTATGGGTCCCACAATCATTAGAAGCACAATATGCATGCAACCAATCCATCCAAAAATAACATAGAAATCCACCATATCTAATTAAACAACATGACAAGACAAGATTTTATGCAAGATAAACGCGAGACAATTTCTATAGACTCTCTTAACAATGACGAGCTCACCAACGGGGTTGACACTACATAAGGTTCAAACACAATTTGGGACAACATGAAGCTTTTAGCAACAAAAGGAGTAACAAAAGAAAGAGTGGTGCCCAGATCTATCAATGCATATACATCAAAATAAAAAATCTTTAACATTCCAGTGATGACATCAGGCACCTCATCTACCCCTTGCCTCCCTTGAAGAGCATAGAATCTATTGTGCCTTTTACCACCCCCTTGATGACCTTCCCTTCATCCTTGGACCGCATTAGTACCTTAGCCCTGAGGACCGCCATCTCTATCCTTGGGTTGAGCATGAGGAAAACCACTAACCTTGTGACCAAATCTACCATAGCCAATGCAAGCATTAAAGTTCTTCAAACATAGGCCACCATGGCCTTTCCCATACTTTCGGTATCTAGGCATTGTCTTCCCCTTAATACCTCCTTGGAATCTTTGATTTGGCACCCTATCATTGGCGAACCCCTCGTTGGAAGCATTGGATAACTCTTTGTCTTGGAATTTGTGCTCTTGAGGAAATTGGCCACCCTTGGAACCTTGGAATCCACCTTCAAACCGAGCCATGTTGGACACACCAACCCTTCTCTTCATATGCTTTTCTCCCTCCAGTTATTCGGTATAAGTCATAGGGCGGTACAAATCCATATCACCTATCAATGTGTCAGCAATACACTCCTCATTAATCATGTTGGATACCCCCATCATAAATTTGTTCATCCTAGAACTTGGCTCGACCACCAATTGTGGTGTATACTTGGAGAGTTAACTGAACTTGAGGGCATACTCCCTCACACTTATAAACCCTTGCTTCAAATTCATAAGTTTCATCATTTTGGCCTCCCTTATCTCAAGAGGGAAGAACCGGTTGAGAAATGCCGCCTTAAATTCTTACCAAAGGATCACATTATCGTTCCCCTTCTCCACCTTCCATTTGGTGAACCAAATTTGAGCCACCCCTTTGAGTTGGTAGGCCACCAACTCTGATTTCTCCTCTGACCTAACCCCCATAATTGACAACACTTTATATACTTGATCAATAAATTCTTAAGGGTCTTCATCCACCTTAGACCCGTGAAACTCCGGTGGGTTTATCCTTGTAAAATCCCTCACCCTAGAGCCGGAGTAAGAGCATGAGGGGCTTGGGCCCCTTGGTTGATTTGATTAGTCATGGCATGAGCTAACATGGTAATAGTATCCCAAAACTCTACATGGGCCACTCCCTATCTTGAGGAGCTTGAGGAGCGGGAGGAGCCGACTGTTCCTTGGGCATACGGGCTCTTTTTCCTCTTGGAATTGGCATGGTCTAGAATAGCAAAGATTATTCGTTAGGAGAAAACCTTATCTTAACTTATATAGCATGACATAGACCATGAAGAAGGAAAAAATTTTCTAAAACGCCTCATAGCCTCTTACTCATAATTGTGATGCACTTCACAACCATGAATAAGACTCTAATCGACTTGGTGGGTTGGATTTCGAGGACTATTAATAACCTAGTGCTCTGATGCCAAGTTTTTCATGAGCCAAGCCTAGGGTCTAGATGTGACACGATGAATGGGAACCCGAAGGGTTCCAAACAAGCCTCTTAGCATATCAATCACACATCCTTGGTTGTGGAAGCAAGGTAAAGAACCACAAGGGATAATATTAAGAGGGAAAGCGGGACTAAGGGAGGTCTTTGATAGCATAAAACATAGAAGAGTCAAAGCTGAAAGCATAAGTACATCATTTGTTCCGACAACACAGCTAAACATTCATTGGCCGGGGGCCAAGACACTTTTCGGGCTCACCCTCACAGTATCAAAGCTCAACATAGAGAAATAATCAAGCAAGAGTAGCATAGCTAGTGTTCCCAAACTGAAGGACTCACTAAAAGTTTATCTTCAAGATGACAAAACTAGCCATGTG
>JAPFFP010042175.1:0-14393 GCA_026153255.1 Solanum medicagineum | reverse complement strand
GATCTTGTTGAATTAGACATGGTAGATTTTGATGTTATTCTTGGGATGGATTGGTTGCATGCCTACTATGCTTCTATTGATTGTAGAACATGTAGGGTCAAGTTTCAATTTCCTAATAAACCTATCCTTGAGTGGGAAAGTCAAGATGTGGTGGTCAAGGGTAGATTCATTTCATGCATTAAAGTCCATAAGTTGATTTCTAGGGGGTGTTTGTATCATTTTGTGGGGGTTAAAGATGTTGTGTCTAAAGTCCCTTCCATAGAGTCGGTTCCGAATGTAAACAAGTTTCTTGATGTTTTTCCAAATGACCTTCCCGGTATCCCTCCCAAAAGGGAGATAGGTTTTGGTATAGATCTCCTTCTCGATACTCAACCTATCTCCATTCCCCCTTACCGTATGGCCCTGGTGGAATTGAAGGAGGTAAAGGAAAAATTGAAAGATTTGATGGAGAAGGGATTTATTAGACCTAGTTAATCACCTTAGGGCGCCCCGATATTGTTTGTGAAAAAGAATGATGGGTCACTTCGAATTTGTATTGACTACCGACAACTCAATAGGGTCACCATCAAGAATATATATCCTCTTCCAAGAATTGATGATTCGTTTGACCAATTGCAAGGGACTAGCTTCTTCTCTAAGATTGATCTTCGGTCCGGGTATCACCAAGTGAGGGTGAGGGAGTGTTATATTCCCAAGACGACCTTCTGGACTAGATATGGGTATTATGACTTTGTTGTGATGTCGTTTGGGTTGACTAATGCATCGACCATCTTCATGGACCTAATGAATAAGGTCTTCAAACCTTACCTTGATTCCTTTGTTGTGGTCTTCAGTGATGATATTTTGATCTACTCACATTGTAGGGAGGAGCATATGGATCATTTAAGGGTTGTATTGCAAAGGTTGAGAGAGGAGAGATTGTATGCTAAATATGACAAGTTTGAAATTTGGTTGAAGGTGGTTGCATTCTTGGGTCATGTGGTGTCGGGGGATGGTATAAAAGTGGATCCTAAGAAAACCGATCCCATTGGATATTAGGAGCTTCTTGGGTCTTGCAGGTTACTACAGAAGATTTGTGAATAGGTTCTCCTCCATTGCTTCCCCTATGACAAAATTGACTCAAAACAAGGTTAAGTTTATGTGGACCGATGAATGTGAGAGAATCTTCCAAACATTGAAGGATAGGCTTGTGTCTGCACCTATATTGTCACTACCGGATGGGCTTGAGGGTTTTGTTGTGTATTGTGATATATCTAAAGTTGGTTTGGGTTGTGTGCTTATGCAAAATGGTAAGTCATAGCTTATGCTTCTAGACAACTCAAAGTGCATGAAAGGAACTACCCTGCCCATGATCTAGAATTAGCCGCCATGGTGTTTGCATTAAAGAAGTGGCGACATTATTTGTATGGGGTGCATGTGGATGTCTTCACTGATCATAAGAGCCTCCAATATGTCTTCACTCAAAAAGATCTCAATTTGAGACAAAGAAGGTGGCTAGAACTTCTCAAAGGTTATGACATGAGTGTGCATTATCATCCAGGTAAGGCAAATGTGGTTGCAGATGCTTTGAGTCAGGTCTCCATGGGTAGCCTAGCTCATGTCGATGGTGGTGATAGGGAGATGGCTAGGATGTGCATAGATTGGCTAGATTGGGGGTTACGTTGGAAGAGGTTGGTGATGATGGTATGCGGTTATTGATGGGCCGTCATCCTATCAACCACCACCCATATGGAATCAAAACCTTTTCTAGTCTTGGACAACCCAACCACAAAATCCATATTAATCACCTCCCACTTCCAAGTGGGAATCTCTATGTCTTGGGTTAGGCCACCAGGCCTTCGATGTTCGGCTTTGAGTTGTTGACAACTATAACCATCGGAAACAAATTCCGCAATGTCCCTTTTCATGCCTCCCCACCAATACACATCTCTCAAGTCTCTATACATGTTGGTGGAACCGGGGTGAATAGAATAAGAAGAATTATGGGCCTCATCAAGGATCTTCTCCATCAAGCCATCAGCATAAGGCACATACAACCTACCTTGGTACCTAAGGCACCATCTCCCCCTTGGGAGGAAACCTCTACTTTGCCCTCTTTCACCAAGTCCTTCAATTCAACCAAGGAAGAGTCAAGTTCTAGTTTTGCTATCACCTCATCAACCAAAGAAGACTTAGTGAAGAAGCCTGTGGGGATACTATATGATGTATTGGTAAAAGTTGAGAAGTTTGTATTCCCTGCAGACTTCGTGATCCTAGACTATGAAGTTGACTTCGACATCCCAAACATCTTGGGAAGACCTATCCTAGCCACTAGACGAGCTCTAGTAGATATGGAATCTGGTCAACTCAGGTTTAGATTGAATGAAGAAGAAGTTATATTCGATATCCACTAGTTCATGAAGCATCCAGACAAGATGAAGAGTGAAGTTTGGGCAACTGGCGAAGTCTGAGTAACCAATTTGACTAAGTCATCCCGCGATAAAAAATCAGGCGCTATTTAGGAGGCAACCCAAGGTTTTTGATGTAATAGCATAGTTATAAGTTTTTTTTTCTAGTTTTTTGATTCATAGGTAGTTTATTTTCTTGTGGTTTGATTGTAATTCTTCACATTGGACTGGTTGCATATAGGGTAACAGTATATTTTATGAAGAGTATGCAGGTACTAGACTATGTCAACCAGTTTGCTTCAGAAGAGCATCAAGTTGGGTCTCTTTGATTGGGTCTACGGGACATAAATTACCTTACGACCCATAACCCACCTCGTAGAGAATTCCAGTAAGTATAAAAACATGCACTCTAGTTCACAAGCCAACTTTACGATTCGTAGATCAAACTACAAGACATAAATGGGGCTTGTGGACCCCATGTATGTTTTCTATAAATTTGCTAAGTATTGGGGTCTCTACGACCACCTTTACGAGTCGTAAATCACTCTACAACTTGTTGTAGACTAGTCCATGAAACCTAGTACTAAAAACTAGGATTTGGATGTTCTACGAAACCATGATTTACGAGTCATAAAGTACTCTACAGCTTGTAATTGGGGTTTCGTAGAGTAGACCATTAATTTTCGAACTGACTCGGTCATTATATAAATAGAGGGGTTAAAATTATTTGACCCCACTTTTGACCTAAAATTACCCAACCTACCCCACTCACTCATAAACCTTAAGAAGCTTTAACCATCTACTTTGCCTTAGGTTGAGGTCCCTTTGAGTAAACACATATTGGAGGCTCTTGTGGTCGGTGAAGACATCAATGTGAATCCTATACAAGTTATCACGCCATATCTTCAATGCAAAAACCACAACCGTTAGTTCAAAATCAAGCGTTGGATGGTTCTTCTCATGCACCTTCTATTGACTTGAGGCATAAGAGATCACCTTACCATGCACATCCACACACAACCCAAACCAATCTGTGAGGCATCACAATAAACAACAATCCCATCGGTACCCTCCGACAAGGTCAAGATTGGAGTCGGAGTTAACTGATCCTTCAAGATTCGGAACTCTTCTCACACTCATTCGTCCATACAAACTTTAATTTGTTAAATAAGATTGGTCTTTCCCCCGCCTGTTTAGTTGTTCCTCTTCCCTTGTGCGCCCCTACCCTGCTTGCCCTAATAGTCATCCTTAACTGCTAAAGGAGATTTACATGTTTCAAAGTACAAGCAAAAATGAGGTTGTTATGATAGCAAAAGTGCCAATAATACAAGTAACTCCACAAGTGTGATTTAAAGAGGGTGGTGCTAAGTAGCCTTATCCCTCCTCCCTACCTAGGTAGAGAGGTTATTTTGAATAGATTCTTGTTTTAAGTAAAGCATATCAAAATAAAGTGTGAAAAGGAAATGCGATAGTGATGATGCCACTTTAAAAATAATGAAATAGAAGACCAGTAGCAATAAACCTAGGACAAAGTAACAAACAATATGGTAACAGAAACAAAAATAGTCACCAATCCATCATAACTCTTTGTTTTTGGTGATATAATAAATCATACTAAACATGCATCAACAAGATGCAAGGTTACAAGGAGCAAGCTTAGGCTTAAAGCTTTGAAACAACCAAATGAATTCCCTAAATATTCTACTAAGCTAAAGTTTGGGAGCTTACAAAATCCAAAAGCATATCCAAACTATTCACAGGGGAAAGAATATAACAATGGAATAGACATTCTAAATTAACATCTAGCTAGACAGTCGTTTTTTCCTGCTTATTTTTACTACTCGTTATTGAGTATGTGTGTTGCATATATGTCCCTGCAATTAGTATGAAATTTATGAATCACTTATATATTCCTTTGTACTATTACAATTCTTGTGATTAACACCTTAACAACAGGTTAAACTTTGACCATTTGTTTATCCTTGCCGTTCTCACACCTCAACGATTACAAAGTCATCGGGAGTTGGAAAGCATTCATCGGCACGTTGAATTTCAACTCTTGTTTTATCCTACCTACCATTTTGAACCCAAAGGTGAATTCAAAATATGTAACTCTTTTAAATTACTTATATGAGTCGTCTGGAATCAATGGAGGAACTCCATCCAGTAATTAGTGCAAGAACACAAAGGTAACATATCCTTCACATCTCTGCCACGGGATGTCGTATCACACCATTGGACGGAGAACCCAATCCCCTCCAAAACCTAGAACAATTCCCTCCGATCAATTCTAGGAATCCCAATAATCCAATTACACCATCTTATGCTAACATAATTGTAGCCTTATCGAAAACACAAAGCACTAGAATCTGACAACCAAGTGAAACAGTTACAGCAAAACAATCCACCAATAATGGCATGCCGGCCGTTATTTTTAAGGCGATAAACTATTATGGAGTCATGGCAGCTGATTGCTGACTCACAATCGTGGGAAAATTTTTAAAACCATGACCCCAAATTGAGAAGATAAGGTCCAAATTCAAAGAACTTTCTCCAGTAAAGGCTCAGCAAAAATTGGAGTCTTTGACAACTACAATGTATTCCTTGATTTAACCAACGAAGATAACTTCAACACAGCTTGATTCAAGAGAGTGATAAAATCAAAGGAATGCAAATGTGGCTTCAAAAATGATCACCTGACTTTAAACCTGATGAAGATTTGCCTACTGCTCTAGTATGGGTCTTACTTCCCTCTATTGCTTATCGTATACTTAATTAGCATTATGTCAAAAAAATTGTGAGCCAAATAGGTAACCCCTTAACTCTTGACACAACCGCTGATACTCATACTAGACCAAGTATGACAAAAGTTAGAGTGGAAGTAATTTATTAAAGAAACTCCCGGATAGTATTTGGGTTGGAACTGAAGATGAGAAATCTCCACTCAAAGGATATGCCCAAAAATTTGAGTATGAGAATATACCAAAATTTTGCATAGATTGTAAGAAATTGGGAAACAATAGACTGACCTACAGGGTACTAGGAAGAAAAAGGGTGACTGAAAAAGACAAAGCTGAAAAGGACAATGAGAATGGTGAAGAGAAACTTGAAGGTAACAACATGTTTGTTGGAAAAAAGGATGATCAATACAATAGACAAAAGCACGAAAATGAACATGTTGATTCTAGTAAAAACAAGGCTACTAAATACTAATATGGAGAATGTCCCTTCTGTTGTTGAGAGAATAAATGCCAGTAATAACAAGCGAAAAAAAACCAAAGAAGAAGAAGCCATGAAAGAAAGATAAGGTAACCTTCAAACCTACTATGTCACATATGAACAGAAGAAAGGAAAAAAAGGGTTAACTACAGGGAAATGCCATTGATGATGGTGACAACAATCAAGTTAAGTACAGGGGAATACTATTGATGGTGACAATAATCAACATGATGCAATTAATGATGTAGTGAAAATTACTGGAAAATAGGACAACAATGACGGGAAGGATAAGTCACATAGGACAGGAAGCAATAATGAAGACAAGGTAATAGATACACTCTCCAATCATCAAACAAAGTCATCGAGAGTTGAAAAGCATTCATCGACTTGCTGAATTTAAATTCTATCTTATCCTACCTACCATCTTTATCTGTCCTATGTCTTCATCCATGTGTACACAACAAGTCGACACCTAAATGAAAAGTCCTATCTTAACAGATGGTTCATATTTGTCCTGATTTTCTACTTCTACTTCTTAAAACTATGTCTTTTTATGAAATTGGTAAGATAAGTCCTCATTTATTTCTTCCATTAGATACATTGTTTGAACCCCTTAAAGGTGGATCCAATAGATATAACTCTTTACTGATATGAGTCGTGGAAGATCAATGGAGAAACTCCATTTAGTAATTAGTGCAAGAACAAAAAGGCAACCAATGAATCCACATATAAATCAAACATCAATTCATTATTATGGCAAACCTACTTCATAAATCAGAATGTTACAGCTCACTAATTCTTAGATTGAAGTCTCCTTTGCCTGGTATTTTGACGCTATGAACCAAATAGAGAAGAAAAGGCCAGCCAAATATGAGGAGAGAACTAGATTGAAGTAAAAAAGGAGACGTACCAGACAGCTTTGCGACTATGCAAGAGGACGAAAAGGGACGACGCCGATGAGTAAATAGTAGCAGCTCTTACGTTAATTGAGATTTGAATGCACAAAGGTGGCCACAGTTCCTTACTGGAAAAGATAAACCCTTTTCTTTCTTTTCTTTTCATCCTTTTAATAAGAGAAGATAAAGATAATTAGAAAAACAATTATAGTATGTCAAAGTTTAAATAAAAATTTAATTATAATTATTGATTATATTTGGGTTTATTTTTGTGGGGAAAAAAATTAGCTAATTATATTGAAATTTATTAACTAAGTCATGATATTGAGACAAAAAACATTGAGGTATTTGTAGTTCAATATGATTTATTTTTAATCTAAAAAAGAAAATTTATCAATTTCATCAAAGTTTTATTATTTCAATCTATTTTTGTCTTTTAGATCCTTTTGTGTCACATAAAATTCAAATTTAATTAATTCAATTTATTAAAATTTAAGAAAACATTAATAGATATTTTTAAACTTAACGATATTTCTTTAATAATATATTTTATTATAAAACTTTTAAAATTGGTTATTTAGTTTTACTTAATTTTTAAGAATATTTATTATGAAACTCTTAAATAAGAAAAGAATAAGTAAAAATGTTTAATAGAACACCCTTTTCCTGCTACCAAAATATGGGACTAGAACTAGGGCTGCATATTGATCGATTCGATTCGATTTTACTAATTCGACTTATCGATTATTGGTTTGTACATATGCTAAGTTATAGAACCATTATCAATTATTGGTCTGTAGACATGCTAAACTTTTATCAAAATTGCTAAACTAATAACACTTTATCGATAAACCAATAACTTTTTCTTGATTCGGGTAATTGGTTTTAATTCAATTTTAAATAGCCCTAACTCGAACATATAGAACTCTACCCTCCTTGAATACTTTTTATCGTTGATCATATCTCTTAGACGTGTCAAGAAATTTCAAAATATAATATATATTCATTCAATATATGCATTTAAGTCTATTAAGCCTTTAACTTTTGAAGAATGAGCTATGTTTTCTCGTGATCTGAGATTTGAGCATGGCCCAAAAAGTATTATCGGACCAACCTTCTTTTTAGACCAAAAAGGAGCTTCCGGAGCTGATGGAATTGAAAAAAATTTCATACAATATTAGAATCTCCGAATGTTGACTACAACCAACCCTTCTCATTTTAAACCTCTAAAAAGAGTAAAACTCACACCTAACTCACCCAACCACCTTGGGGAGTATATCATCTATTGAACACCACGTAAAGTTGTAAGAAAGCTATGAAGAAGATAAAAACAGGGGTCGCTTGACAGTGTTAGAAAAAAGGCAAGCGCCTTAGGCCTCCAAATTTTAGGGGCCTCAATTTTTATTTTAGTAATAATAGGTTATAGATTTTTCTAAAAAAATACTAAGTAAGTTCTATTTACAGTCGATTTTCGCCTTAGGCTACTAATATGCTTGAGCCGCCCTCGGATAAAAATATAAAAAATATGTAAAAGCACGAAAATAACTTTGGAGGTCATTACAACTTTTAATTTTTCTCCAAGAATAAAATATTAAAGTCTCTATTATTGTTAATAAGACTAAAAAGGAAACCATTCCCTTCATTTTAATTTATTTGTCCTACTTTTTTAACTCAGTTTCAGAAATAATGTTCCTTTTGTTTTTTAACAACTCTTTAATTTAACTTTCCAAACAGAATGTTTAAAACCAAAAAATCAAAATTATATTTGACATATTTATGATTGAAGGACATAAGATTGATATTTTTTTCACTTTTTAAAACTCTTCTATATCAAGTGAAAATAAAATATTTTTTTAAAAAAAATATTATATCATCCTCAAAATTTCTTATTTATTTATTTAAAAATCGGTAAAGAGCCCAAATACACCTTTTGATGTCCCTCATATATATAAAACCCTAGTTAATTTAATTATTAATTTTCTTTAACTATAATGTTAACGTTAATTTATTAGATTAATTATGTTAATATAATTAAATGCCTAATTAGTTAAAAGTTGTTAATTAGTCAATCAATTTGGGTGAAAATCACTTATTAAATTTATTTGAATATAATACATAGCAATAATGACCTGATTAATTATTAACTAATTTAATTAAAATTGATGATTAACGAACGACAAACTTTAAACTTATTTGAACTTAATATCTGGAAAAAAATTCTAATAAACATGTTTGAAAGATTTTAATCCCTTAGGGGTCGTTTGGTTTGAATATAAGTTATGACGAAATAAATTATGTTGGTATTAGTAATGATGAGATAAGTTATGTTAATGTTATATTTTATTGAGTCTTTGGTTTGTTGGATAAAGGGTGTAAAAAGATATTATTGCCATTGCCCATTTTTATCCTGGGATAACTTATCCCAGAATTAGTACACCACCCATTAGAAGGGATAACTTATCCCGGTACTATTTATTAGTCCAAGGGATAAGTTTTCCCGCCATTTCCAACCAAACAATCATTTAAGGCCTACTAAATTTTTATCCCAAAATTATTTCTCTTTATCCTTCACACCAAACGACTCCTTATTTTTGTTACTCTATACTCAGCAGGCACCATTTTTGGTACAGAGATTAAAAGGAAGTCAAATATAGAGGACTTCAATAATTTCCTTTTTCTCATTTTATTTAATTTATAATAGCTAAAATTGATAATTACACAAATTAAAGTAAATGAAAAAAAAATATATTTATATCTTATAGTTAAACCCATCTATTTCACACCTGTGCTTCTACGTCAGTAAGAATCAGTGAACAAAAATTCCCAAATATAACCAAAAATAATTGGGGAAGATAAACTCCAGCTCCTTTCTTTTCCATCCCCAGCCTCCTTAATATCAACGTTTATATCCTATAGTTGAACCCATCTATTTCACTCTTGTGCTTCTACATCAGTAAAAATCAGAGAACAAAATTCCCAAATATAACCAAAAACAATTGGGGAAGATGAAATCCAACTCCATTCTGCTCCATCCCTAACCTCCGTAATATCAATTTTTACTAGATTTGTGATTCTTTGTCTTACACAATTTGACTTATTTGAGAAGTCCACATCTTGGATATATAGTTGCTTTAGATCCAATTTCAGATGAATGAGTTGAGTCTTTGCATGTAAGCTTAGATATCATTGGCGATGTCTTCACCAACTGTCCTGCTATAGTTAACTTGTTTAGCAACAAAATTGCAGCTGATAGAGAGAAAAAAGGGCTAATGTGTTGCTCTTAGTCGGTTCCTTGAACTTTTTGAAATGGGTTCTTTAGCGGTTCGACTTTTTCTAAGGATAGTCGACTAAAAGTACAAGGATTTTGGATTTTAGCTGAAGGAGGTGCAAATGTCAGTCCAATCAGTAAGACATCGATTTTATATTTCTTTTAGGTCTTTAACATAGATTGAACAATTTGTTTTCTCTTTTGTTCAATTAACTTTTTTCATTCAAGGGTAGTCATTTCTTCATCTTCCTTTCTACTTCTAATGATAAAGAATTTGTCCGTCAGTGTTTGGACATATATGCTTTTTAGCCTGCAATTTTATTTTTAAAATTTGATGGACATTTATGTCCTTTCTAGTGTGTAATTTTATTTTGTAGATATTAATGAAAGCGATTTATGTTAGATAAAAAATAAAGTTAGACACGTACATCTCCACTTCCCAAGTTTCTGATTAATTGGAAGCACTACTTCCTTTAGTAAGAAACTGTATTTTGGCGCTTAATATGTTTAGGTTCTTCGCTCCAAAATAATTTCAGGATAATCTCTTTATATGTGAGAAAGAAAATAAAAGAATTTAATTTACAGGTGAAGAATAATTTCTGGACGTAAACAAGAAGACAAGATATGTATTCGTCCCAACTTTATGTTTGAACAAATGACATGTGTGTGACTTTCCAGATTGATGATTTATCTTCTTTTTTATATTTTACTTTAGTTGTCGATAGTTGGTGCTTTTATGTAACTACTTTTATTTAAGATAATGGAGTTTATATCTTATGAACATACTAAATGATTTTGGTAGAATTTTGCAAATCAATGGCACCGAGTGGACGTGTCTTTAAGCAAACTACGCTTACAGGGGAAACTATTCAAGATACTCAACCATTGGATGAATCAAATAACTTTACTCCTGCAGTTAATAAAGGTATTGTATTTATTATACTTATTAGGATTAAATTATTTAGTTATTTTCCAAGTTGAACCTTTTTCTAAATGGATAAAGATTATGATCTACAGCATTGAAATCCAACAACATTTATGTAATACTAGGTTCACCGCACGTGTGTTGCACGTGTATTCTTTGTGTGTGCATTTGCCGGCAAAGGTTTAGAAATTTGTAAGTAATGAATTGAGAAGCAAGTGTGTCTTTGTTGTGTCTAATCCAATTATAAGATCTTTTATAGAAGCTACTGTTATGAAGGTGAAAATCATCAACTCAAATGTTATACATGTGATAGGGTAATATGTGTATGCTAAATTGTTAATCAATGTATTTGCTTTCATTCTTAGTATGGTGTACATAGTCTGAGTATTTTTGGCCTTTTCTTACAATCCTGTCATTTTCAAAGGGCCCTCGACAAGTTGGTAATCCTACATCACATATTGCGAGGTGCAACAAAGGAGATTTTGCACTGCATAAATCAATATATAAGGGGCAAAGTATCAATGTTCATGTGAAAAGGTATATAGTTTTTTAATTAAGTTTTATTAACCTAAGAAACTTAAGGAGTTGGTGCCACATTACGCCAAAGAGAAGATCATTGGGAAGTTTGACCCTTTCGAAAGTTGTTAATAAGTTCGTACAACAAATAAAAGAGTAATTACAGGGCTCTAGTATACGTTGGTGATCAGATATAATTTAGATGCTAGCGTAAGTGTTAATTAATTAGGGGCAAACTGAAAGGGATTTGGTTGAGGGTGGCATCTATTTGGATTGTGAGTGTTGGAAGCGACGACTTGTGAGGGTTAGATGTGATGCTGATAGTAGCCCAATGATAGGACGTATCACGGCGGCTAATGAATCGCTGATGAATATAGTCGACCATTCAACCCAAGGTTATAGAGGGAAATGTAGTGATAAAGATCTTTATTGATATTTGGAGAGTACAACAACGGATTTGTTAGTCCCCTATGGACATTGTGTTGAATTAGTTTCTCTAGGAGAATGGCGAGTTCTTCTAATAAGAATCTCAACCGGTATTTTGTAAGGCCTTGGGAGTACTCGCCTCTGTCATCATGTTCCAAAGAGGATGAATACGCTTTTCTTGATTCTAGTCTTGGGAATCAATAGAGTTGTTTGACTATTCTTTCTAGTGTCGACATGTTAT
Organism: Solanum medicagineum; assembly: GCA_026153255.1. Lineage (NCBI taxonomy): Eukaryota > Viridiplantae > Streptophyta > Magnoliopsida > Solanales > Solanaceae > Solanum > Solanum medicagineum. The sequence goes on along the minus strand of JAPFFP010042175.1, from coordinate 2,515 downwards.
TTGTTCTCATTTCTGTTAATGATGTTGCTATTCCTCCTTCCAATTTTAATTTCTCAGCATGTTTGTGCTTCGAATGACAACGGAAATCCTATTATAAAAGACTATTACAGGAGTCCACTTACTGCAAGGTATTGCTTAATGATCACTTATGTTGCCAAAGTGTTGTTATATCTGATCATAAGAAAGTGTCCAATGTGTTCCTTTATGAACTGTTGCAATGGTAACACTCATTTGATATTCTACTTGCCAAAATTGAGATTGTCGTTAGTGGTTTCGGAGATCCTGGTTCTTAGGTATAATATTCTGTAAGCATAAGGTTAGAAGTAAGATTTTCAGGGAAAGAATGAAATTAAAGATTGGGGAACGTTGCAGAATGTCAACTGAGATTTAAATTATATTTTGCAGTTAATGATATACGGTTAAATTGTATGGAACAATATGACAATATTATCAGGAAAATACTAAAGCAAGTAACAGTGTATGTATAATAGAGGAGAAGTGGGGAAATTGTCGCATTGGAATATTTCCAGCAATATTTAACTAATAGATTTCTTTTAGAGAAAGATTATATATTACACACTACACAAGCATAATTTTTTTCTAGAATATTAGACCATATTGCAGACAAATGATATAGACATCATCACATCATAAAAATGATAAAATGCCTAAACATCATTATGATAGTTTGAATTTAAAAAAAATACAAGCAAAGCTTCCAAAACTGTCAAGAGCCTCGACTAGATTTCAAATATATGACAGTTTGAAGAACTCTAACAATAAGCATAATTGCAATAAATTTATTGCATCTGTTTAGCATCCACTATAATTAACACGCATAATGAAACCTAAAAAAAATATTAACACTAAAAATTTCTACATATATTTTAACAACACAAGTATATCATCATAAAAAGCAATATCACTTGTCCAACGAACTAATTTCAAACAAATATTCAATCAAACCATTCTAACATCTATTTTATTTGCACAATCGCATTGTCATGATACCTAATCCAATCGCAAGAAACTTTATATCTCCAAATACGAAAAAAGTCTAATAGTATCACAAATCGCTAATAACAAAAGAATGCTCATACACTAGTGAAATGACTAACAGATCGACTCTAAATGTTTAAAAGGAAAGGAGAATAGCAAATAAGTAACTTCTTGTGGATGCAAAACAATATTCGCTCATTAGAAATTTGTCGACTCATGCATTCTAGCAAAAGAAAGCCTCATCAACATCACTTGTGGCCTCTGTAAAAAAAATATATAATAGGGAGTGAGTCACTAACTCAATAACACTTAACTACAAATATTTCTAATTGAGAAAAGTCAGAACACATGTTAGTATAATTGTCAAAAAACAGAAACTCGATCTAGATCATAGAAATAGAGTTCAACTCTTGAGGACTAACGCCATGACATTGACAATAAAAAGGCTTGGAGCACATGAAAGTCTCTTCCTCTGTCCCACACTTGGATAATATGAACTATAACTGTGTCTAACTACTTCCCAGGCTATAAACAACAAATTGAGTGCACTTCGTCCAAATCATTATAGCCAGATACATAATTTAACTTAGATTCACCCAATTACTCCTTAACTTTTTATCACAATGTTGAATATTGTACCTATACTTCTAACAAAAGCAGCACAACCACAAAATTCAACCTGATGGATAGTGATACCACCTTGTGGTAAAAAGAGAGTAAGGGTACAATAACAACAACAACAACATACCCAATGTGATCCCACAAAGGACAAAAAATCAAATATTGGAAGTTCCTACAACAACAACAACATTCCCAATGGAATCCCACGAGTGGGGTATGGGGAGGGTACAATGTACGCAGACCTTACCATTACCTCATAGAGATGGAGAGTATGTCTTCGGGAAACCCATGTCTCAAAAATCAAACCCCATAAGCTACATGCATACTGCTAGAAAAAGTAAACAATAATTGTGTAAATAATAAACAATAATGTACCCCTTGTTTCACATTTTTTTATCAAAAGATAGTACAGACATTGTAGGTAGAGTAATTAATGTTATAAGGTGTAAACATCAAAACAAAAAATAAGCAAATATTGCCTGCTTTTTCAAGATCAAAAAGAGTAGTAGGACTATAAAATTAGAATTTTTGTACTTACGACTACTAACTTATTTCTTAGAGAAAACAAACAGCAACATATCCAGTGTAGGTCCAATAAAATGGAATCTAGGACAGAGGTAGAAAGTTTATTTTCAACAAAAACTCGACTCAAGGAAAAATAGTGCAAAGCAACCTACACAAAAGAAGTGATGAAAGTACAAGGAAAAACAAATAATAACAAAACAATATGATAATCAAGGTTCAAGGAATCAACAGATAGGTACAGAAATCGAAGGACAAGAAATTACACCAAAAACAGTGGCGGAGCCAGAATTTTCTTCAAGGAGGTTCAAAATTTTAAGAAGCAAACACATAAACTAATCGAAGGGGGATTCGACGTCTATTATCTATATCT
>JAPFFP010042174.1:0-14395 GCA_026153255.1 Solanum medicagineum | reverse complement strand
TAATAAAAATTAATAATTTGCAAAAGTGGACAGTAAGTGAAAACTAAAAAAAAAACACTTACATTGTGACAGGAGCATAAACATGCACGTGTGCTGACTCCATTGTCTTGTGCATGTTTAATGTCGTTTTGGTCAATTAATATAAATTAAGAATACATATATATATATATATATATATATATTATATGTTATATGTTATATGCTATTCTTATAAATCGTGCAAGGTCGAATGTCACAAACGAATTATATAATATTTATATAAAATTAATTGAATAGTACTGTCGACGTGCACTTGGGTGTTGTGACTCTATTTATTTAATATACATATATTTACTTTATGACCACAATCTGATTGTTATAGTCCATGTGCTTGGACACAAATTCTTACTAGCACTACTTTTATTCATTTGGCTTCTAGTGGAGAATAATATATTTTATTTATATATATACACGAAAATAAATTTTTTTGTATAAAATATCTTATTATAAAAGATATAAAATGTAGGGGTTAGGCTGTGTACATCCGACCCCCCCTTACCCCGTAATGAGCGGGAGCCTTTTGAGGCACTAGGGTATGTTGTTGTTGTTGTTGTTGTTGTTGTATAAAAGATTTAAAAAATAGGAGCAACTTACATGAATAAAATTGCCAAAGCTCTACACAATAACACACCTTCCTTCAGCTAATAAAAACTCTCAAATATTAAGCACTCAATTTTTTTTTCTCACGATTATCTCTTGTTTCTCCCGTCTATGTGTTTGGCTTGCACTGAATGAGCAAAATGCTCAGCCCTTTATATAGAGGCATACACGTTATTGCTCATAATTGAGCATAACAATAATTAAGCACTATATGCAAGTGTCAAAGCCACTAGAAAAAGCTGTCGACCAAAACAATAAATTGTACAATTATTCGTTAGCTCCACGTGGAGCAATAATAAGAAAAAATAATATATTAAAAAAAATGGACCTAACATAAAATATTAAAAATGCTATAACAATCCCCTCCCCCCTCTTTTTTTTAAAAAAGAAATCCTCCTTATACTATTTCAACTCAAATAGACAAAATTTTGGGATCGTTATATAACCCTTAAATTCCTTTAAGTCTATTGTGTGTTTATTGTTTTATAATATTTTAAATACTCTTATGGAAAATGATAATTCATCAGTTTAACAAGAAAGGTGTTGAGATTTGGCCAAAAGTTTGGCAATGTAAACCATTTGGACTAACATCAAGGAAAGGTTAGGTTAGAAATTGGCGTCCCAACTTGCCAGAAAAAACAATTAATTCCTTGTAATATTCCCAATAGTACAAAACAACTAAAACGTTAAGGATGACTTTTAGGCGTACGCAGCCGTAACGTAATGAATGATGCATTCATGCCTCTTCCTCTATATAGCCTGGGGTGGCAAATCTAACTCCAATTCTCTACTTCACCAAACTTTAGTGCTTTAAACTCATAATAATAAATACTTGCGCTGATATGAACGTTCTTCAATTTTAGATGTACACAAGTAATCTCTTAAATTTGTATAAACTTAAATAAGTAGTCATACATGTTCTACATGATATTGTACGCCAAACGCCATGTAAGATATGAATTTTTCCAGAGGACACATATAAGTATACACCCAAAGCTGGAAGGCATAAATGACAATTGAAACCAAATTAACAGATATATTTATGTATTGTGCCTAATAAAAAATTGCGTAAAAGCTAAAATTATATGAATATACAATTTAAAAAATCACGTTTTATTTAGAAGCCAAAATATTTAAATAAATACTGAGTATAGCCTAGCTTGTCAAATTTCTAACATATAAATTCATAGCCTCATGCTTATCCATCTCCAAATTATATATATATGTGTGTATTGACTAATACTAATTACCCATCGTTTGAAATTCTTGGTTGCACGTCTCTCATTCATATTGACACAACTGGTAAGCCCTTTCGTCTCATTAATTTTGCATCCCTTTCATTTTATTAAAACATGTCTTGTTTCCTATATTAGTATATACTTGAGGTAATTCAATTTCCTTGGTAACTTTTTCCTGCCATTGAATTTCCCTCATTTTTTGCCAGATTTTCCGATGGATTTTCTCTTTTTTTTTAATATACCCCTCAACTATCTATTCTCTTATTTAATAAGTGGCTAAGTTAAGCAACTTAAAATTGTCGTGTCCGTTTCAACTGTATACTTCATCAGCTGCTTGAAACAGGCAACATCTTGCTGTTGAACAAAGGTGTTTTTTTCCGCTTATAAACTTCAATTCTTACTATAACTCTGTGTTTTTATTTTTTGCCTTTTGATCTTTTATTTCTTTTACCCCCACAACATGATCCAATTCACAATTTAACTAAAACAAAATTCTCAGATTGTGTTTTTTCCAATCTACTCTAACACAGCGGCGGCTCTATGCCTTTGAAAATAAGGCAACCACCTAGCCCCAAATTTGAGAAGTCTCGTGTTATTTAGTAATAAAATACTATAGGCTGTTTTAGAAATTATAAAAATTATTTAATTTATTTGTCTTATTTTTTATTCATTTCAAAAAGAATATTTTTTTCTTTTTTAATCAATTTATTAATTTAACTTTTTCACCTGACATGTTTAGATTTTTAGTATATTATACAAATTTTTAGTTTAAAATCATAAGATTCAAAAATCTCATTAATCTTTTTAAATTCCATGTCAAATCAAAATCCGATACATAATTGACATAGATGGAATACTATTTATAGAAAAATTAAACATTTTCATTAAAAGGGAAAATAATTTTGCGTCTCAAAAATGATTTCTAGTATATAAAGAACTCTACATCTTAAAAAATTAGAAGAATAAACTTTGAATTAAGAAAATAAAATAAATTTAAGAATTTCGATTCGTTTTTGACTTTAAATCACTGATGTACTTGAGTCGCTCTGGCTCTAAGATATTCATAGATTTCCCTTTTGTCTCTAGTACTAAAATCCATTAGAAATATTATCTTGTAGAACTAAAGATAATTATTGGTTTAAAAATGATTAAATTAATATAAATAGCTTATGCTGAAACTTTCAAATCCTGATTATATTGCAAATAATACATTCCTTCATTATTATCTTGTCCATTACTTTTCAATAGTATAGTGAATATTTGAATGAAGCTAGATTTTGTGAAATCGTGTAGGCCACGTGTACAAATAAATATGAAGAGGACCAGGTCATTTTCTTAAAAGAAAAAATAATGTTAAATCCGCGAAAGTATTTGTACGTGTTGTATACTCCTTCAATTTGTTTATATATTTTATTTAACATTTTTACATATTACTTTTACTTAGAAGAAAATAAGGAAACGACTTTCGATCGTAGTTATCTGCTTGAGCAACTTTAAATTATTCTGTCTGGTTCAGCTGTCTACTTTTTTGTCTTTTTATATGGGGGCAATAAAAAATATTTCATGGGCTTTTTAATTTAATCTTTTCAAAACAGTTGTGTATTGACATGTCTGCTTTAGTTATTTCATAATATTTCTTTAGCTGCTTTAATTATTATTTTACAATAATTTTTGAAATATAGATAAAAAATCTATCGATGTTATATAAATCGAGACTAAAAAATAATTTATATTGCAGCCTCTGGTGAGCCAACAAAAATTTTCAACGACTTCATAAAATTTCATTAGCTGTTTCAATTATAATTTTACGATATCTTCTAAAATATATAGGAAAAATCTATCGATGTCACATAAATCGAGACTAAAAAATAATTTATATTGCAACTTTTGGTGAACCAACAAAAAATAATTTGTGCGCTTTTTAATTTAATCTTTTCAAAGCAATTGTATATTGACGTGTTTGCTTCAACGACTTCATAATATTTCTTTAGCTGATTCAATTATAATTTTACAATATCTTCAAAAATATATATGAAAAATATATCAATGTTCCATAAATCGAGATTAAAAAATAATCTAAGATTTGCTAAAAGAACAAATATTAGATATGTTATTACAGGTTGTAACATTACATAATGTTAATTACAGATTTTAACAATTTAATTACAAGTTATAACAAATATATATATCATACCCAATTCATACCAATTACATACTCAAAATATATCCTAACAAATTTGAGTACGTAATAGGTATGAAATGTATATAATGTATATATTTGTTATAATTTATAATTAAATTATTAAAATTCGTAATTGTTAGAACTTACAATTCATTATCTAATATTAAAACTCGTAATAACATATTTAATACTAGCAAATCATTCAAAATAATTTACATTTGGCCCGTGACAGCACGGGCCTTCGGCACTAGTTCTATAAAGTAAACATAGACAAAAATTATGAAATTTTCAAATTCTCAAAATTGATCTCATTTTCCCAACTTTACATACGAAAATAAGATTTAAATCTACCTTTTATGAAGGGAAAAGTGAAGAAACTTATACAGTAATGTTGAAACAATAAAATAATCTTGAAAGATTATTAACAAAACGATTCAATCCTTTACTGTAAAAAATAATCTACCTTAGCTTTCAAAAATATTATTTCGTGTAAGGAGAAATAAATAAAAAAATCTTTGTAGAAATGAAAATGAAAATGATCTTGACCCCTCTACATTCGCTACACCGTTAAAAAGTAATGGACAAAGTAGTAATGAAAGGGATCCTTTCCCAACAACGAGGATTATCGAGATGATTATGAGTCTAAGTCCAAAGATAAGAGGATCATTTTGATTTTTCTAGAATATTTTCCATATTTTTCTAGATAAAGTGAAGAATTTTAATTATCTCTATTTTGTGTTGGCTGTATACAGAGATATATATGATGGAATCCATCAAAGCTTACTTGAATAGTCCAATGGGTCCTAAAACAACTCACTTTTGGGGTCCTATGGCTAATTGGGGATTTGTCATTTCTGTATGCACCCTTTCCTACATTTCATCGTCTTTTTCTTTATATATATATCTTACTATATTATAAAAGTTTTGTAATGTATTCACGAATGATTGCATGTGTTAGGGAATGATAGATACAAATAAGGCCCCACACACGATATCTGGCAACATGACTGCTGGTGAGCTATCTGTCTCAATTCATATGACACAATTTAAATTTTCAAACAATTTAAGTTTGATCATAAATTGAATATGATTTTTTTTTTTTTTGGTGCAGTATTGTGTATATATTCAATATTGTGTATGAGATTTGCATGGATGGTGAGGCCACGAAATCATATGCTACTAGCTTGTCATGCTGCTAATGAATCTGTGCAACTCTACCAACTTTATCGTTGGTTCAACCATCAACGCTATAGGTTTCCTATCTCACTTTAACAAATACTAAATTATTTCTCTTATAAAGAGTTTGATACCCTTTTTCCTATTCTTACTTTTTTTATTTTTGTAACACATAATACGTAAATGTGTCTTTTAACTTGACTCTAACTAATTACATTTATGTCCTCTAGCTTTTGGTGTGCACAAGTAGACACTTAAACTTGTATAAAATTGAACAAATAAACACATTCGTCCTACGTGGCATCCTATGTCCTGCACAATGTCCTATATGCCAAGTAAGACATGTGTCTACTTGTTACACTTTATATGTTTAAGTGCCGTGTGTAGGTGCAAAACTAAAGAGCATAAATACAAACTGAATCCAAATTAAAGAGCATAACTTTATGTATTATTCCATGAAAACGTGACAATTTTTCGTTGTGTTATCTTTTTCTAGGAACCTCCAATCAAAGGAAGACGAAGTAGCTACACAGTGACTTTATTTAATTTTTTACCCCTAAAAATAGTGCAGAAGGGATATATAGTCCATCAAAATTAGCTCTTAGCTTGTACTACTACACTAGTAAAGAATGGGCCATGCTACACGGATCCTATAACACTATACTAAGTATTTTTGTGTGAAGAAATTTAATTTCATAATTTTATTAGTCCAAATTATTACGAGTATCTTAAAGTTACTGTTCAAAGAAGATTGCCTCAATTTCATGTCTAATTAGCAAGAGTTAAAAGTTTTTCTTTTAAACTTATATGTATTAACAATATAATTCTTTTTATAGTGTCCTATAAATGTTATAGTTTTTTGACAAACTCATTAAAAATTATTCAATAGAATTAATTGTAAGAGTTATTTGACTACTATGTTATTGTAATTTTTTTTCATATAGTCACTTAAAAATATCTTAATTATGCTTTATAGTTATAGATTGGGTAATTATATTCATAACTATAGTTATAGCAGCGTTTGTATAATTCGCACAACATTTATATACGTTTATATAATTCACTATATAATTCATAGTTTTTGTATAGTGTTTGTATATTTCGCTATACAATCCGTGTACAATGTTTGTATAATCTGTTATGCAATAATGCAGAGTGTTTGTATATTTTGTTATACAATTCATAAGTAACGTTTGTATCGTGCAAATTATACAAAACTCAAATTGTAATTACAATTAGATATTTGCGGTGAGCCGTAATTAATTCAAACTATAACTATATTAGCTAATTAACTAGTATATGTTTGCTTATCCGCGTAATTTTTCCTTTTTCTATATATCCATAATCATATAAAATTTATTAAAATATAAATTTTATAAAAGGATTCAAATTATATAAAATTCAAAATATATTAGTCCAAAATGAATATTATGGATTAATATATTTGGGTGAATTTATTAAGTCCAATAAAATATGAATTTAACGAAAATTTCAAATTCATTTATTTGGGCTACAAAAGATGATCATGTCATGTGTCAAATGGCATGACATGCCTATCTCAATCAAAGATCAATAAAAATGTGTCACATGTATAAGAAATGTTTTCTGACCAATTAAATATCATCATGTTACTTGACATTAAATATTTATTTCTATTTTTAATAATTCTATTTCTAAATAGTTCTATTTTTAATATAAAGTATAATTTTAAGGTTAATTTTTATGCAACGTTTTAAATTTTAATTCTTATAATAAAAAAACAGAGAAAAGAATAATATTAATCATATAAAAAATTTAAAAATCTTTAAAAAGAGATTTATGAAGGAAGATGAATAGCACTGGTGGTGAAAGGAATTAAATATGGATATCTTTAACATTATATAAAAATTTAAGGTGAACTCTTTATGCGATATTTTTAGTTTAAATTCTAATATAAGGAAAAAATTCTAAAGTTTGAGAAAAAAAAAGATAATATCAATGATATAAAAATTTTTGAAAAATCTTTTAAAAAAGATTAATAGCATTTATGACGAAAGGAATTAAACGTGACATCTTTAATATTATGTAAAATTTTAAGGTGGACTTTCATCTTCTAAAGGAGGAAAAATATCCCAAAAAGAATCACAAAAAGAATAATATTCTAGACTTTAGAGAGCACCTCATCCCCAAATTCATGATTCTGCTTTATACTATCCATCAATCTTTGATGGAACCAAAAATTCACTATTTTTTGACTTTGGGGTATGATGGAATAAAACAAAATGGCTCTTTAAACTGTCTGCGCTTCTTTCAATTGTGAAGTAGCAGTCAGTCAATGTAACTTTCGATGCTCATCATGGGTCATCTGGAAACAGTCACCCTATGTTTTTAAACATAGGGGTCAGGCTGTGTACATCCGACCTCCCCTTACCCCGCAATGAGCGGAAGCCTTTGAAGCATCGGGGTAATGTTGTTGTTGTTGCTTTATACTAGTCACGAGCGTCCATGTCCGCACGGACCAACAAATATTTTTTGTCTCAATTTTTATGATATAAATAGATTTTTTATATGTATTTTCAAAATTTTAAGTAATTAATTATTAGACCTAGAAGCAGTTGAAGAAATATAATCAAACTGCTTTGAAAATATTAAATCACGAAATTCGAAAGTTTTTTTGCGGATTTCGTCTTGAAGCAGCCGAAGAAATATAATCAAGCTGCTTCGAAAATATTAAATTAAGAAACTCACAAAAATAAATAATCGAACTGATTTGAAAATATTAAATTAAGAAACTCGCCGCAATAATTTATCCTGGCTAATATTGTGAAATCATAATTGAAACAATTTTGCAAAATCATAATTGTAGCAGCTCTAGAAATATAATGAAGCTGCTTTGAAAATATATTAATGAACCCACAAATTATGTTTACGAATCTCATATAATAGAGGCACAGAAGCAGGTAACCCAAGTAGGCATGTTGACGGAGAGATGTCTGCTTGAGCTGCTTTATTGACACTTCTTATACAGTAAAAAATGTTGATGTATTGACATTTTCAATTTAATTTTAATTATAATATAAGAAAATTTTCAAAAATCTGAGGAAAAAGATAACATTTAATAATATAAGAAATTTTAGAAAGTCAATTAAAAAAGGAGATTGCTGGAGGAGACTAATAAAATCAACAAATTAAAAAAAAGTCCTAAAGAAATTTTATATTTATGCATTCAAATTGATTATATAAATTAACTGATTATATAATATTATCTTGTTTTAAATTATTTTTTCTTTTATCAAGTGTTAATTTGATCATCTTCGAAAATTAATTGAACTAATGTTCTAAAATTAGGGATATATATATATATATATAAATAATTACATTCCAATTAATAAAATTGGGAAACGATAACTTTCTTTTACCTAAAGTTTTCTCTTTAATTAGAAGATAATTCCTTCCTATTTCTCCTCATAACATTCTAAGAATTCTTTAAGTAATATTTCTTTCCATTTAACCAATTTGACATTATTATATATCAATTTTGAAAAATTAAATATAAAACAAAATAAGACTATATATGAAACAAACTAAGTAAATCATTAACTACAAATCAAACTTAAATTTCAATCATATTATATAAAATAATTTATTTCCTTTCTCTTTCTTGACAATTTTCTTTTCTTTTTCTTACTCCTTTCTATTTCTTTTCATTTTCCATTTTCTAATGCCACTCTTATCTCTATATATGGCTTATTCCCAGCTTAACATTTATTTTAATTTAATTTTATTTTATTTTATTTCTTTTTAGTTTTATGAAAATTTCTCCCACTCGATTTTTTCTGTAAATTAATTTATCATTTTCTTCTACAATAAAAAAGATAAAGATGACAAAAGAAAAAAAAAACTTATATTCATGCAAGAGTTTATGCTTACAAAATATAGAAAAAAGACATGAAGTCACCATTGAAGTTTGCCACGATCCAAAATGGACCGTGAGTGGCATCCACATCTAACCTCCTAAGTGGGCGAATCAATGATACAAATTTCAACCAGTAGTATTAGCTATTCAACTTATAAAATATAATATTAATACGGAAGTTTAACTTAAAAAAATAAAAATAACAAAATCTATAATTTCTATTACACAACATTCCCCAAAACCTGAACCACATCAAGGACATCCAATCTCAAATACTAAGTCTAAGAGTATCAATACCAAAATAGATAAAATAGTCTATGTCCGAAAACTAAGAACATTATGCTATAATTGATAGAATCCAATCCGAGCTAGAAGGTTAGCTCACCCTGAAAGCTGATATACTGACGATCTTCTAGAGCTGAGGTCGAGTCGAAGTCAATGGAACACTCGCTGCACTCTACAAAAGCAAAACAAGGAAAAATACAAGTAGGAGTCAGTACGAGCCACGTGTACTGAGTAGGTATCATCGGTCGACTCCAAATAAAAATTAATATGTATAAAGTAATAGTAGGAATTAACCATAATATTTAACAGGTGGCAACAGTAAGAAATAAGTACACAACCAATCAACGATATCAATATTTACACATGAGGACTCAAGCCTCCATATCACAATTCTTTTGGGAGACAGGTTTTTTGAATTGAGTATATTAAATTATTTTAACAAGTTTTCCTTTATTATTATCGTGTCGGAATGTGGCACCCGATCCAATATATGTAGACATGTGTCGGAACGTGACACCCGATCCTATAATATATATGTCAGAACATGACACCCGATCCTATAATATATGTGTCGGAAGTGACACCCGATCCTATATAATATATGTGTCGGAACGTGACACTCGATCCAATATATATATAATTCATTATTCTTTATCATTACTTTTCACTTCATTACCAATGTTTCGTCAAGCCTTCTTTATTGAAGGTATCATTATGAGAGATCAGGTTCAAGATTATGGGTTTCATGGTCTTGGGATTGCAGATCAATCACAACAATATATCAGTCAACAAAACCACAACAATTGAGTGCATAGAAAATATCACAGTTTTATTCAATAACTATTAATCGCTATTAAGAGTCTCTCTATTAGATAGAACAAACTATAACCTACTACAAATCGAAGAATCACAGTCAAGCTAGTTCACCACTGCTCTTTCCTTCCTCAATGCTTCAGAATCTTTCAAATCTATCAAATATATAACATTCAAGAAAACAAGTCTGTAGACACCCATATTACTATATGTCTAGCCTATACCTAAAAATTCACCTAATTCGATAATCAACTTCCTAAATTTCAAACTTAGGGTTAAATCTTAATTCCTCCAAATATCATCAATCTAATGATATTCATATAATATAATACATCTAATATTTCTAATTACCCATATCTATATATCAAAATTTTAAATCTTATTATAAGAACTAGAAAACAAAAATTAGCCTAAAACTATGGAATGATATGCTGCAACACCCAATTAACACCCTAATTTTCCTAATTATCTCCTTGAAACAGATTATCAACCTTCGCATAATAAATGCAAACCAATGTCTTCCTACACAGAAGAATATGACACAACTTCCAATGGACTTCACTAAGTTTGTACACTATTCCATACTTTAATTCAATAAAGTAATATTTGTATATATGTATATCACTTCCTATATTCCTAAACAAGATCAGTTAAAAGTGCATGTTTACCTAAATCAATTCCACTGTTGGATTGACGGCGGAGGTTTATTTTTCATCGTCAATTCTCTCCTAATGTTTCTTTTCTTTTCAAACTAATTATGTATTAAGCGTGAAAAAAAAAACTTCACTACTTATTTTTAATAAATATAGGATAAGTAAGGTAGATTTTTAAATAAATATTCACTTTTACTCATAAATTAAATTAATTATCCAAAATTACCCCTCACTTTAAATAATCATAGTATCAAATATGCTAAAATACATATTAGAATTTTACGAGATAATTTTTTTTTTTTGGAAATGAAAAGTTCTAGTACTCAAAAGGACCTTATGGGTCATTACATTAGATACCAATTTACCCACCGTTCGTCCTCGAACGGTCAAAAGAAGGAGAAGGATGAATATTCTATGTCACCAAAAAGCCAGAACTATGATCTTCTAAAGTCGATGTTCGTTTCTCCATTTAAGCTCCCCCTTAAAATCATCCATCAAGATCAACTAATAAGAACTGAACTTTTGAATCAAAATTTGGCAGATTTACGCTCGGAAATAATTTTCAAGTCATATACTAAATTATGAACCCAATCAGTACGAAAACTCACTCGATCAGAACACAACCATTTGGACAAATATTTTCTCACATAACCATGATAAAATTCTAACCCAATAATATTGATTGCAATCAGAAATAAACCTGAACGAACCACCCCTCACTCATAATGCAAAAACCATCACAGACTTGTCGAGATTTCATTCTTACAATCAACTCTTCTCAGGACCTTAAGTTAAAATATGATCTTTACACGTTGGATACTCATCATAGAAAATATTTTTTTTTTGTTTCTAACTCAATGAAGGAAATGATCGAGTTACCACTTAGCAAGTGATAAATTCAAACGTATAGAACCTCTAACAACACCATCACCATAATAGATCAATAGAAGTGACTGTAAATAATCCTTAAGAGCGATAGAGCTAGACTCAACATTCCCCACATTCAATCATATTAGAACATGACCTCAATAATGAGATGAATCTTAAGACCGCAGGATAATAAGTATTCATGGTAGCTCTTCTATAAATTTTTATTATCAATATGACACTTGTAGAATTACTCAAAAACTTCAATTTCTATAAAACAATATCCATTTTGTCATATCTAGAATAATTGAACCTCCATAAGCACCTTACTTTACAAGAGAGCATCACAATAGTATGTGTAGTCTCAGGAATAGAGTAGTTTCAATTGCCTCGGAATCCGTAATAATCATGTAGAACTTTGGATCCATACCGTAGTTTCACCATAAGTCATCTACCATAATTCACATAATCCAAATTAAAATAAATGCAACATCTTCCTTACATCACTATTCATCAGTTGAATTACATTCATTCTTTATAAAAACTATGGATAAACCCTTACTAAGTTTGTACCGACTCAGTTTACCTGATATGATAATGTCTTAACTCAAAGGTTAAAAAAATCATATCACCTTCAACTTCGAACGAAAGATCTACACAAGTTGTCATATTCCTTCACCTTTATCAGATTTTCTTCATAACGTCAATTTCAAATGCCTTAAATTGTTCAATATATCTGATTTTTATTCCTTTAACTAACTTACCCACCAATTATATCTTTTAACCAATAACTCGTTTTATATATATATATATATATTCATACTCTAAACGAAAACTTTAAGTAACGCCCCTCCTTAGGTCCTTTAATAGTTAAAAGTAACTAACTTTGCGATCTAAATCATGCTTACATCCTTGCAAATGTTTAATATCCAATACAATTCGATCATCTCATACTTTACCAATTCATACCTTGACAAAACATACTACCTTGAACATACACTCACTATGAAGAACTTGAATTCTAATTCCAAACATATAACGCAATTCCCTTTATCTATCAACATTAACTGATAGTCTCATACCATGAAGATCTCCACGATTTCATGTATCTTGACTTATTATTGATCGTCTCTTTATGGACCTTACCATATCCTTTATAAAAAATTTCAACGTACTAATTACCATACCCAAAATCAACAAGAGAGCCTTATCATCATATTCAAACCGCACATATATAGATTTTTTTTTCAAATATTACTCAATAGTTTTCTAACCCAGATCAATGATACATAGCATTATCACTATAATCAAAGCAGAATAGATGGAACTACCTCTGAATTCAATTCTCTACTCTCTCAAAAGATACATTTTTGGCCTTTATCATCAGAATGAATATATGTGTTCTTGTATCTTTCTAAAGGCTAACTTGCACCTCACTAATTTTATTTATTTAATAAAAAAATTCTTATTATATGATCGCATCCTGATCGCAATCCATCACGAATTCCTATTATCATCATGCTTAGAAGCCATTGTCATCATCTTGAAGTCAATCTTATCATCGACATGGTACTTTAAACCCACTTATACCAATAGCATCCAAAGACTAACCCAAATTTTTATATGCACTCTCCTACTAAAACCCTCCATTACCTTTCCCCCGGTTACTCATTGGGATTTTATTTATTCATAAGCTTATCATTCCAATATTGATCCACTCCCTTGAAGATTATTATAAATTACCAATCATCATTTAACATCCTTGGGATACATTGCACCACCTACACATTAGTTGTACCAAAGATCCACCACTTTAACTCTCTTATATCTTTATAGACATCTTCCTGTACTTGTTCTTACTAGCATAATAGTCACTTCCTATGACTCTTATTATCTAACCTCTTCCTTTTTAGTCTACCCAACGCTCATTTTCTATGTTCACAAACATCTAACTAGAAAATTTGGACTATAACGGAAGCTCCTCATTATCTATAGCTCGCCCCTTTTTACCCAACTCTTAAGGGTAATAAAGAATGGTTAGATTAGTCTATTCCATAATTGACAACTCATTTATACTATCTATGTACTCGTAGTAAGTCATAAATTTACAATCTCTCACAATTATATACTATTTTGAATATGCATTTTAGGCCATTTTCATATCTAATTGTAACACCCCATACCTTACGATTCTAGTACAATACAAATGAAACATGATATGATTTGGTCAAATTAGCGCCCATTTTTAAAGGTGCTCGAATTTCATGTTATAGGGGGACATGCGCGTCTAACACCTAAGAGGGTCGAGTGTAAACATATTTTGTGTCAAATTGAGGAGATCGCAGTTTTAAATGAAGTGAGAGAATTGAGGTGCTTGTATAATAAGCTAGCAGGTGAGTCACCTACTTACTTAACTTAAATTTGCTAGCTAAACGTAGACGAGGCTCGACGTCGAATTAGTCCAAATTCGATTATGAATAAAGTCCGTGTTAAGGATGTAACTTTAGTCTATGTTTTAGCATCATAAATGGACTATATGTTCATCCCAAGAAAGATATTAAAAAGGGCCCAAAGACATCACAACCCACTTGGCTAATTGGGCCTAAACTAAGTGAAGAGAAAGTTGGAAAATGGGCAGCCCAAGCCC
>JAPFFP010042173.1:3048-14395 GCA_026153255.1 Solanum medicagineum | reverse complement strand
ATTTTTCACACTATTGTAACCATGTTGTTTGATAAGTGTTTTATGCAATTATTTTAGATGGATTTGTCTGAAAACTAGTTTTGAAATATATATAATATTAATCAAGTGACAGGATGGTGAGTATTAGACATGTATGTAAGCAAGATTTAGCTTCAAATATATTTAAAAATATGGTGATAGTACGAGATTCATTACTTGCCTTGCTGTAGTATGGTAAAAACTTCGAGTGTTCTATTTTGACTTTATTATCTAGAATTGATATTTGCACTCCAAGTACAAATTGTATCATAACATTTATATTTAGGTTTCATTTTTCTCAATTTTTGTCTCCCTTCGTGAAGTTGAGAAATTCGTCCCACTTTCAAAATCTATTGGACAAAATTAATTTACCCCTATGTTAGAATTTTTTTTGTGTGTGTGTTTATTTATCAATTGGAAGACGCAAATATTTAGATTAAGAAACAAAAATAAGTGGGGAAAATGAAAATATATTAAATAAATAAAACTTCAATCGTGAAAGCTAATGATATTCCAAATTTAATAATAGAAATAAGATTTACAAATACCTCAAGGTTATAGAGGTATGTAAGTGAAGGTTATAATATTTTTGATGTATTATAATGTATTGTTGATGACCCAAAACACCTGATGGCATCACAAAAACTGGATCAAACTATTACATGTACTAAAAGAAGGTTGAGTAACTCAATTTGTATCTCAATATAACTTTAACGAGAGAAAATTGTTAATATAATTCTTTTACGATTTAAATAGAAGAAATGAACTTCAAAATTTTCTTATGTTTTATATTTATATTTCTTACATGTAAAATATAATAAAAATTTTCAGGAGTCTTGACTTAAAACTACTAAAAACAAAATTGCCATAAATCAAATTTAACCCGATCAAATGAATTGTATATTTAGTTTATTTGTAATTATGATCAACAAAAGAAATTGCATATTTAGTTTAATTGTCGTAGATTTATTTATCTATTTTTTTTATCAAATACAACATTTTAAAACTTTCTATAAGGAAGTTTTCGAAATCTTGCTAGCATTGTAGGGAGAAGGCCATTTTTAAAAGAATTTTTACTTTTATTTTTATTTTAAGACTATATGTCTTTCTTCTAATATTGCAAGAGAAATTTCACGATCAGAGACTAGAATAAGGGAATTATAAAATTATATTAGTTCACACCTTAATCAAATCATACTTAGAGTTTTCGGTGTTTAACAATGCAATATAGATCTCAAATATGAAACATTTTTATATACATTAGTACCATATTACTGGAATTTTTCGACCTTTCTTTGTTATTTAGGTAGCATTGTGTAAAATCACACTAACCCCTCCTTAACTTTTATAGGAAAAATGAAAAATAATGAAAAAAGACTACTTAATATTTATGTAACAAGTAGTAAAGATACACATTTAGATATCACATTGCAAATCATTTTTCATTCATTTTATACTTCAATAAATGTTTAAATTTTAAAAGAATTTACCATAAAATTGACTTATTTTTACGCATACTCAAAAATTACAAAAATTGATATTTCAAAGTTCTTACCTATTAAAATTAATTATTTTTTTCAGCATAGTATTCTTTTAATTTTTTTGATGACAAATGAGTAAACTCACATTTATTATTACTCTATGACCATCATCTTTTGAAACTATTTATTTAGATCTAAACTATACTAAATAATTATCCTAAAAAGAAAAATTTGACTCAAAAAAATTGGTAAATTGGTTGGTATAAGGTGAAACCATAAACTATACACTTCTCATGATTTTTACATCTAGTTTGGTACCTAATTTATCAAATAGTTATTGGTAATAACTAAGAAACATCTACAACAACAACATACTAGTAAAATTCTATAAAATAGGGTCTAGGGAGAGTAGAGTGTACGTAGACCTTACCACCACCTCATGGAGATAGAGAACTATTTTCTAAAGACCCTTGCCTAAAATATATCTGCCCCAAATGAAAGAAGAAAATAATAGATATAGAATAACGGATAAAACGAAAAGCACAATTCTACAAGAAAAAAATAATAGGAAACATTCGATTTTACGGTAACATCAAATCCTCTTTTTGGGACAATAGGAAATATTCGATTTTATGCTTCAATCTTATCCTACCCTAGCTATGAAGTTATTGAGTTCGAGTTGGACTTACTCTTACTCAATTCGGTAGTCAATACTCCTACCAAGACTCAACATGTTCACAAGACATCGATCTATGGTTAATTCATTCAATTAGTCTCATTGGGCATTTGTCAACTCAATTCATCACGTCAACTATCAACTCTTTGTTTAGGAACATTCTTTTAGTATTAGCTCATGACTCACAGAGTCTCTCTATCATCCATCATTCGATTTCATAATATTCAGGAAACGAATGTAGAGTTAAAACATTTAGGAATTTTATAGGCTTTTTAGTGTGACGGCCGGCCACTTGATCATTAAAAAGAGAGAAGAATCTAAAGTCAAGGAGCAGAAACTAGAGTCACGGAGAGGTTTTTTGAAGACTAGAACATTGAGGATAAAACTTAAAGCTCCTAGAAAACTCTAGAATAATACAGATGAATCTTGAGAAGTCTTAAAAAAATCTAGAAGAATGTAGATATGTCTTGTAGTCTTTAGTTCTCTGTAGACTTTTATGGAAGATTCTAGATAGAGGATTAAAGTGTAGATAACTTAGAAACTTGTAAGTAAAATTATTACACTTTGACACCAAGTAGGAAGTATAAATAGAGGGGGTCACTTGCATTGTTAGGCATCCAAAAATTGTAAGGCGTTCTTCCAAAGCAATATATAAGTCTTTTTTCTAAATCTCTCTTGTCTTCTTAATCTAGCATTCCCTTAGCAATCGAGTTGAAAGGGCTTACTTATGTTTGGAAGATCATGAAAGATTCGTGAGCAAATTAACAAGTGTTGTACGGAAGTCTTAGTCAAAGTCTAAGTCCAAGACAGAGTGGTATCAGAACAGGTTTGCACTAAGGGAAGCATGGCAAGTGAACGAGACATCAACGTCCCTAGCACCGCTAATGTTATGCTTGATATTGGAAATAAAAGCAAGGGAAATAAAAACTCCAAGAAGAATGCGGAGGTGCTGGTCAGACCAACATTGAACAAGGCCATAACATCCCCCTCTCTCTCAGCCACTGAGTTGAGCGACGTTAAACAAGGCAAGGAACCCGCTAATGTCATGCTCGACATGGGATGGGTCGAGAAGGTGGATGCTGTTAGGCAAGCAGTAGAGCTCTTGGGAAAGAACTTGAATTCATTCGGTGGCAAGTTTCAGACAATGGAGGAGTTCACCCTTGAGAAGAACGATAACATTCAAAAAGAGATGGGCAGATGTCAAGCGGCGGAGTATGAGATGAGGGAGACCATCACTTCCTTGGAGTGCCAGCTTATACAGGCACTAAGCAAGATGGAGGCCATGAGCGCCACCATAGAGGCTATAAGTGCTAGAGTGAAGGCACTCGAGGAAGTCATTGAGAAGGAGAGCTATGCTGAAACACCCCTCATGTGCTTCGGAATGACCCATAATCATGATTTTCATATATCTCAAAATTCGTGCATGATTTCAGAAAATTTGACTTCTTGTTCTCTATCAGGAGGAGAAATTGAGTGGGAAATAGGTATTACTCGACTGTAATCAATATTTTAAGATGTATTTTTTCATCATATTAACATGATTTTAGAAGACCCGTAGCGAAAAATAATTTTCGCTAATTTTTGAATTCTAGTGTCTATCTGTGCCCAGCCCGCGACGCACCTGGGTCGCGATGCGCTTGGGCCACGACGCGCCTGGGCCGCAATGCACCTAGGGCGCAGACTAGTGTAACTTGCCCTCCGTGTTTGGTTTGCATCGCAAACTAGACGCGGACCAGTATAAGGTTTTCCCTATTTTTCTTATTTCGTCCAAAGGCATTGGGGTAATAGCCCCATGCCCATTTAAACGTGAAATCTTTCATACTTAGCCATTTTTCAACTCTATAACTCACAAAACCTTTTGTAGAACCTCTCCAAGACTTTATCAAATCTGTCATTCAAATTCAAGGATTTCAAGCTAAACTTTGGAACTCAAGAAACTATCTCAAGCTTCAAGTCTCATTCAGGTTCATATCAAGAAATTCAAGGTTTAAGGTATGTGGATCTTCCATGGGTCCTTTCACCCATGGAGCCCAATCTTCTCTTTTTATGAAAATTGCATGATTTCAAGTTACATTACCTATATGTATCTTTTATTATGAAATATGAATATAAATTATGTTGGGGTTTTATTAAGTGTTGGTTGATTATGTATGAATATCGATTTCAAGCTTATTCCACGAATTGATTTTGCTTATTGAGACTATGCATGATTTGTGCTATGCAACTATGAATTACTATGAGCTTTTGTGATGGATTTCAAGATACACCATACGAGGGTTTTACTACAATGTTGGTGGGTTGATTTGTATTGAGTTTACTCATCTTGTTTTACTCTTGAACTGCATGATTTTGAACAAATATCATGAACCCACCATGTGTTTGATAAAATTCCATGACAAAAATTCTCAAGTTGTTGATGAACTATTACATGATTTATAAGTCAAGTGATTTCATGATGATTAAGGGCTTTCAAGAATGTATTGAATTTCTGAAAAGAATCTATGATTTTACAAGTATCAGGTTGAGCCCTATTTCAAGATTCTACCTCTTGTGAGCCATTCAAGTCAAAGCAAGGGATCATGTATGATTATTATCTACTCTCATGTTCAAGTTAGGCTCACCAGTAGAGGTCAAGCATGTTGAAGAGCTACATATGTCATGTTATTATGTCTCTTACAAGTTATTCATGTTATGATTAAAGTATAATTATTTCAAGTATTCCGTGGGATTTGACTTAGCACCAATTGAGGCTTAAGATGGGGGCTCGACACTAGGGGACCTTATATAAAGTCTTTAGTCTCTAAACTATGTGCCACCATAGGATTATATATTTACCCTTGTTATACTAGTGGATCCATCTAGTTCATGTTATCATGTTTGGTTAACCTTGGCAAGTAGACCACACTTAACCGAGGGGTGTCATGCCTGGTCATTTGTACCGAGGGGGTGTCATGCCTTGGAGTCCAACTTGTAGCTTCTTGGTCTATGTCAGTTGAGATTTCTTCCCAGATATGTATGATATATTATGCAAGTTAAATGATTTACAAGCATGTTGTAGTCCAAGCATTTATTATTTATGTCATATTGAGATTATATATCCATTGATTATGATTATGCATTTTGAATATATTGTCTTATGTCTTTGTTTCATTGCACCCCGAATATTCAGTATATTCAAACGTAGTAACACATACTCTATGCCTACATGATTTCACCATGAAGGTATAGGAGCTCATTTTGATCATCCTCCTACACGTGGCTTGTTCGGTATTTTGAAGAAAGCTTTGGTGAGTCCTCAATTCCAAGGACAGTAGCTATGTTAAGACTTCTCTTTTATGTTGAACACTTATTATCATGAGGGTGATCCCAGGAAGTGTCTTGGCCCCCACTCCATTTTGAAGTAGAGGTGTTGTTGGATGCTACGTTTGCACATGCTTTAAGATTTACTCTTCTTATGTTTCTATTTTTATGAAAGACTTCCCTTAGTCCCATTTTCCTTTTTATACTTGACTTTTATTGATGTTTATTTTCATTTCTACAACCAAGGATGTGTACAAGATATGCTAAGAGGCTTGTTTGGGATGTCTTTGGACTTTCCATTTGTCGTGTCACGTCTAGGCCCTAGGCTTGGTCCGTGACAATCTTGGTATCAGAGCACTTGGTTGTTAATGTTCCTCCGAAATCCAACGCATCACGTCGATTATATTCTTACTCATGGTTGTGAAACGTGCCATAACTATGAATAGGAGGCTATGAGGCATTTTAGGAAATGTTTCACTTCTTCATGATCTATATCGTGCAGTAGAGTTAGGTCCTCTAAGGCTTATTTCTGATTCCTAACCATTACATTTCAGAATGTCTCAAGCTAACTGAAACCACTCCAAAAAGTGCCTAAAAATGTGCCTCGGAAGTGCCCAGAATTGTAATTTCCATATACTAAAAATCCGTGCGTGATATAAAAATTCTGACTTCATATTCTTGATCAAGGGAAAAATTTGAGTGGGAGATGGGTTTAACTTCGATTTTAGAGCAACTGTATTGAAATTTGAAAATCACAAAATATGATTTCCAGAGAGCAGTGCACGTCCCTGGCGCGACACGGCTAGGGCGCGCCACTATGTTATTTTTTCAGTTTTTCATTTTGGTCCAAGACTTTTAGGTCTTGGGCCTAGGTCTTCCTACGCGTAAAAATACCTATACTTAGCCATATTTCACCATCATATCAGATAAGACATTCCACAATACCTTCTCAAACAATTAGACAAATATTTCACTCAAAATTCAAGTGCAAAAACTCATTACGGATCTTAAGAATTTCACTCAAGCTTCAAGTCTCCATTCTAATCTTCATCAAGAAATTCTCCAAAGCTAAGGTATGTGGGTTTCAACCATTGGGTCCTCTAACCCATGGTGCCCAAGCTTCACTTTTACATAAATCTCATGTTTCTAAGTTGATTTACTTATGGGTCCTACCTAATATGAATTTGACTATGAACTATATTGGGGTTTCATAAAAGTGTGACTGTTTAAGCATATTGTGAGCTATGAATCTTTGATCTATCTTGAGACTTGATGAAGGATTTTGATGTATATTGCCTGACGGAACTACCAAGTGTTGGTGGGTGGTTTTACATTGGGTTTTCTTGCACGATTTCACTCTTGAATTGCATGGTTTTATACTAGCATTACACACTCGCCAAGTATTTGATAAAATGTCTAGTTAAAGCCTATTGAGTTGTTGAAGGCATAATGCATGGTATATGAGTCAAGAGACTTTATGATGATGAAAGAGATGTACTTATCTGTTGATTTCATTAATAGTATCTATAGTGTTGGAAGTTGATCAATTGCCTCATTTGGCGGGTAATAGGCCCGAACTACCATGTTGGTGGTCTATACCTCAATCACCTCGCTCACGGGTCGTAGGCCCGAACAACCATGTTGGGGGGTTTATACCTTGATTACCTCGCTCGATGGGCGGTAGGCCTGTGCTACCATATTGGGGGTATATACCACAATCGCTTCGCTTAGGAGGTTGTAGGCCTTGGTTACTAATGATGGTCTCTTCTTACATATGTAATAAGTTTTATGTAAGCATGTTTTACTACAAGCATCATTCATGCATGCCATATTGTTATATGCTCACTTATTGCCTAAATATGCATTTCGATTATGTTGCCTATCTCTTGTTGCCCTACATCCTACATACTTAGTACATTCAAACGTGCTAACGCATACTCTATACCTACATGATGTTACCATGTCGGAACTAGAGCTCCATTTGATCATCCTCCTCCTCCACTTAGTTAGTACGATTACTCTCAAGCAAGTTGGTGAGTCCTCAATTTCGGGGATAATGTCTTTGATCTTACGTATATATAAAGACTGTCTTTTCTTTTATTGTATGCTTTGACTCCGTGGGTGAGCCCGATTACTTGTCTTGACCCTCTGCTAAGTTCTATGTTTAGAGGTTTTGTTGGACAAATTATGTAATGATGCTATGAGCTTTGACTCTATTGACTCTTTGATGTTTATGATATGAAAGATTTCCCTTAGCCACCTATTACCCCTTTTTCTATCTATTGTTGTTATTTTATTGCTTTCGCAATCAAGGATGTGTAATGATATGGTAAGAGGCTTGATTGGGGCCCCTTCGGGTTCCCCATTCGCTGTGTCACGTCTAGGCCCTAGGCTTGGGTCGTGAAAAACTTGGTATTAGAGGACTAGGTTGTTAATGGTCCTCGGCACCCAACACACCGCATTGATTAGAGTCTTATTCATGGTTGTGTTGTGCACCACAACTATGAGTAAGAGGTTATGAGACGTTTTAGGAAATGTTTCCCTTCCTCTTACTCTACGTCATGCTATAGAAGTTTGGTATGATTTCCCCTCTAATGAATGTTCTTTTCTATGCTAGATCATGCCTACCACAAGAGAATAAGAGCCCGCACACCCGAGGAACAACCGACTTATGGAGAGCTCCGTGATGCTCTCACCTTGCTAGCTTAAGTTGTGGCTAATCAAGACAATTAAGGGACCCAAGCCCCTCATACTTCTACTCTGGCATCTCGGGCTAGGTACTTTATGAGGATGAACTACCAGAGTTCAATGGGTCTAAAGTGGATGAGGACCTTCAAGAATTTATTGATCAGGTGTACAAAGTGTTAGCTATCATAGGTGTGAGGCCAGAAGATAAGGCGGAGTTGGCAACTTACCAACTCAAGGGTGTGGCTCAAATATGTACACTCAATAGAAGGAGGAGAAGGGGAACAATAATGTGGTTCTATGGAGGAGTTTAAGGCGACTTTCCTCAACCGGTTCTTTTCTCTTGAGCTTAGGGAGGCCAAAATGATGGAGTTCATAAACTTGAAGCAAGGATCTATGAGTGTGAGGGAGTATGCCCTCAAGTTCAACCAACTCTCTAAATATGCTCCACACTTGGTTGCAAACTCGAGGTCTAGAATGAATAAGTTTGTGATGGGTGTATCCGATTTGGTGAGTGAAAAATGCCATACCGCTATGTTGATAAGTGACATGGATTTTTCCCGCTTGATGACTTATGCCGAACAATTGGAAGGGGAAGAGTTAAGAAAGAGGAGGGGTAATGAGGCCAAGAGGGCCCGTTTTGATGGGAGGTTCCTAAGTCCTAAAGTGGCTGGTTTCATCAAGGCCAAGGATCTTCTCATGCTTCTAATGGAAGGTTTGCCAATGACTACCCAAGGGCCTAAGGTGATGGCGGTGTGGTGCCTAATGCTATGTGTCTAAAATGTGGTAAGGGTCTAATGGCCCATGCTTGAGGTACACTAATGCTTGTTATAGTTATGGGGAAGTGGGGCACAAGGCAATTGATTGTCCAGGTAATCGCAACAAGGGTAAAGATGTTCGTCCACAAGGCCGGGGTGCTAATGCGGTTCCTTTGGGGTGAGGAGGTCAACAAGGTAGTTCCCCAAGGCACAATCGGTTCTATGCACTCCAACAGAGACAAGGGGTTGATGAGGTGCCTGATATTGTCACTGGTATGTTAAAAGTCTTTGATTTTGATGTGTATGCATTGATAAACTCGGGTGCCACTCTTTCTTTTGCTACACCTTTTGTTGCAAAAAAGTTTCATGTTGAGACCGAATTGTTGTGTGAGCCTTATGAGGTGTCTACTCCCATTAGTGCATCTATTATTGCCAGAAAAGTTAATAGAAATTGTCCAATTCCCATTTTGCATAAAATATTGCGTTGTGATCTTGTTGAGTTAGATATGGTGGAGTTTGATGTTATTCTTGGGATGGATTGGTTGCATGCACATTATGCCTGTATTGATTGTAGAACCCGTAGGGTCAAATTCCAATTCCCAATTGAACCCGTCCTTGAGTGAGAGTCATATTATGGTAGTCAAGGGTAGGTTTATCTCTTGCATTAAGGCCCAAAAGTTGATCTCTAAGGCGTCTCTCTATCATCTTGTGAGGGCTAGGGATGTTGAGTCCAAAGTCCACTTTGTAGAGTCGGTTCCGGTGGTAAAAGCGTTTCTTGATGTCTTTCCTAATGACCTTCCCGGTGTTCCTTTCAAAAGTGAAACAGATTTTGGTATAGACCTCCTTCCCGATACTCAACCCATTTCTATTCCCCCTTACTGTATGGCCCCGATGGAGTTAAAGGAGTTGAAGGAGCAATTGAGGGACTTGTTGGAGAAGGGTATTATTTGGCCTAGCCAATCACCTTGGGGTGCACTGGTATTGTTTGTGAAGAAGAAGGATGGGTATCTTAGAATGTGCATTGACTACCGACAACATAATAGGGTCACCATAAAGAATAAGTATCCTCTACCGAGGATTGATGATTTGTTTGACCAACTTCAAGGGGATAGTAACTTCTCTAAGATTGATCTTCGGTCCGAAAATCATCAAGTGAAGGTGAGGGAGTGTGACATTCTCAAGACGACCTTCCGGAGTAGGTATGGGCATTATGAATTTGTGGTTATGTTTTTTGGGTTGACCAATGCACTGACTATCTTCATGGATCTTTTGAATAGGGTCTTTAAACTCTTCCTTGATTTGTTTGTTATGGTTTTCATTGATGATATTTTGATCTATTCTCATAGTGAGGAGGAGCATGTAAGTCATTTGAGAGAAGAGAAGTATGCCAAATATGAGAAGTGTGAATTTTGGCTTGAAAGAGGTTGCTTTTCTAAGTCATCTGGTGTTGGGGTATGGTACTAAGGTGGATCCTAAAAATACGGAAGTGATTAGAAATTGGCCTAGACCTTTGACTCCATCGTATATTAGAAGCTTCTTGGTCTTAGCGGGTTACTACCGAAGGTTTGTGAATAGGTTCTCTTCTATTGCTTCTCCCATGACTAAGTTGGCTCAAAAGAAGGATAAGTTTGTGTGGACAGATGAGTGTGAAAAGAATTTCCAAACCTTGAAGAATAATCTTTTTTCCACTCCTATCTTGTCTCTACTAGAAGTGTTGGAAGGGTTTATTGTGTATTGTGATGCCTCCCGGATTGGTTTAGGTTGTGTGTTGATGCAAAATGATAGGGTAATAGCTTATACTTCTAGACAACTCAAAGTGCATGAAAACCATTATCCTACTCATGATCTTGAATTGGCCGCCGTGGTTTTTACTTTGAAAATTTGGCGTCATTATTTGTATGGGGTTCATGTTGATGTGTTTACCGATCATAAGAGCCTCCAATATGTGTTCAGTAAAAAAGATCTCAACTTGAGGCAACAAAGGTGGTTAGAGCTTCTTAAATATTATAATATAAGTGTGTGTTATCATCTCGGTAAGGCTAATATGGTGCCGATGCTTTGAGTAGGGTGTCTATGGGGATCCTAGCTCATGTTGATGATGGGGGTAAAGAGGTGGCTAGGGAGGTTCATCGGTTTGCTAGATTGGGGATTAGTTGGAAGGGGTTGATAATGGGGGTATTGTGGTTGTTAATGGTTCAAACTCTTCCTTGGTTGATGAGGTAAAAGCAAAGCAAGATCTTGACCCCTCTTTGTTAGAATTAAAGGCCTTGTTGAGAGATGATAAGGCGGAGGTTTTCTCCTAAAGGGGAAATGTTTCCCTTATATACCAAGGTCGGTTGTGTGCGCTTTGTGTTGATGATTTGAGAAAGAAGATTCGTGATGAGGCTGATAATATTCTTCCTATTCCATTCACTTCAGTTCTCCCAAGA